>JAULBX010028327.1:0-30736 GCA_032358255.1 Heterotrichella gracilis
GACCACACACGTCGTATCAAGGTGCAGCTCCCTCAGTAACTGAACAAGCTTGGGATCAGCACCTCTCAATTCTAACATCTTCCACGCTGTGTCCCTATCTACCGAGTCATAGGCCTTGATGTGCTTGTAATTTGTTTATCTGTTTATTATGTATTTATTTGCGCCAGGACTACTGGGAGCGCTTCACGGAGTGCCTGGCCCTGCTGCGTGACAAGGCGCAGCGCACCGTGTACCGCCTGACCCTAGTCAAGGGTTACAACATGGAGGAGGTGGCCAACTACGCTGCCCTGCTGGACCTGGGCCAGCCCGATTTCATTGAGATCAAGGGGGTGACGTACTGCGGGAGCACAGGTAGGAGGGGAAGGGGTGCTGCAGGGTGCCTGCTAGGGTGTTCATTGGGTGTGTTAAATGAATAATCTGATATCATTGAGATCAAGGGGGTGACATTCTCTGGGAGCACAGGTAGGAGGGGAGGGAGGTGCTGCAAGGTTGCTCGGCTAGGGTTGTTCATCAGTGGGTTGGATAAACGACATGCGAGACTTGTGCATAATGTCATTACTGATCATCACTGGTAATCCACCGCTGTTCTTGACCAGCGCACCACCTTGAAGCCCATCCCCCGCATCAGCCCTTGCACGTTCTGAACCCTAGAACCCTAAACCCTAATCCCTGGCCTCACACAGGCGCCAGCAGCCTGACCATGAAGAATGTGCCCTACCACGCGGATGTGTGCGAATTTGGCCAGGCGCTGTGCGCCGCCAGGGGGGGGCAATATGCACTGGCATGTGAACATGAGCACTCGTGCTGCATACTGCTGGCGCGCACCGATCGCTTCCTGATCGACGGCAAATGGCACACGTGGATCGACTACGAGAGGTTTCAGGTGGGTGGCACCCTTGCTTAGCTGGGATTGGAAATGGCAGGCTATGAAAATTGCGGTGAAAGTACAGGTTGTGTGCATCCTTACTAGCATGATGGACCCTCATCTTGTCAACATCACCTGTGATTGCACATGTGGGTGGTGCCCGAACTCGGGACCTGCCGTTGCCTTCAGCAGGATGATTGCCACCACCTGATGCATTATTATGGTATAATATCATATATGAGTGCCTGTGCTTCCATGCTTCTGTATATTGGCATACACCATCATGACATGATTGTGGACTTCACCGGTGAAAGTTTGTTGCTACAGGAGCTGGTGAGCTCTGGCCAGCCCTTCACCAGCAGAGACTACCTGCTGCCCACGCCAAGGTGGGCGGAGTATGGCGCGCCAGAGGGGGGGTTCGACCCGCAGGAGACCCGGGTGAAGAAAATACGAAAGCACAAAACTGGAGGGGAGGAGGTGGCGTTAAGTGGCATCCACTAAATGATGACGTGGACCAGCCAGTATTGAAAATATTGAAATATTTATGCAATCGTCTATTATATATGTTGAATCAGCTGTAGGTGCATGCCGATTGGACAAACATTTTTCTGCGTTTGGGCGCATGTGATGGGTTGTGAGCTGTGAGCATGCACAGCTCTGTGCAGATCCGCTGTATTTAACAAATTTTGTAGTTATGGCATTGAGACACAGGACCAAAATTCCATTCCTAGACCCAGAGCACGTGCTTTGGTTTTGTGATATTTGTGAGCGCATTGCTGCCACCTTGCAACTGCCGCAGAGTTTTCAGTAGTACTGTACTGGTTGTTGTTGAGTCTCAATAAAATGGCTTTTACTCGAGAGAAAGAAGAAAGGAAATGCCCATGTGGGTCTTTTATTTTGTTTGTTGCAAAGGGTAAACCACGATTATATTCCATGCCAGCGGAGTTCCATGTTTTTACCCATATTGAGTTCAGTTGCAAGTGCAACGTTGTAGTACCTGCAGTCCTACATATTTATTAAAACAATATGAACGCGGTTCAGGATATATTTATAGTGGAACGATAAATTCACATCAATAATATTGCAAATGTAATATTGCAAATGGTTGTAAATACACAGATACATTGGCACTGTGAAATGTCAGGCTTGAAGCTGCTGGGTCAGGCTATTGGGGAAGCATTGGGTCAGGGTCGGACGTGCCACAATGCATGATGCCGCCAAATGCCGGTGCACCAATTTGAAATGCATCTTTGTTCCTGTGCTGGTGACATCAACGATGGCAGCTAGCGCATTGCAGTGATCTAAATACCCGTATAATTTTATTTTAAAAAATGGAAAAAATGTATTGCACAATGTCATTGAAAAACGTGCAAGAAGCTATAGCTATAGCTAGCTATCAGTCTCTCAGGCCAACACCCTGTTAAAACCTATGCACTGCAGTTCAGCATTGAATGTAATCCCTCGTGAATACAGAATATCTCTTGTAACCTCAAAAGTATTATATGTTGCAACTTCCCAGATATATTGCCAACTCCTCAATCCTTGGCATACCGGCACCAAGGTGGTCCTATGAAGACACTTCACATGTGCTGCGAAATGCTTATCAGGACTGGCAGTGCGCACGTTTCTATATATGTGCCTAATACTCTGCTGCTGCACGGTGGCGCAATGAATTCCTAGGGGTGTTCCTGCAGGCACTGCCAGGTGGCACAGAGCCTGGTGATGCCGCTGGGTTGGCTTCCTCACTAGCCTGTGGACAGACCGGGAAGTACTTGCGCAGCCCCTCCCCCATCTTCGGGTTCCTCTTGTTCTTGGGGACCTTCTTGATCTTGTAGTTGAGCTTGAACACCATCTGGCGGTATTTCTTGATATCTGGGTTGATGTCTTTGTCCTTCGCCACCTGGATTGACAATGTAAGGCTGGGTAATTTTGCCAGAATTGATTCTTTTTAATTCTCCGACTTTCTTTTTGCTCGTTACCAGTCGTACTATGTAACCTTGCTGGTCCAGGACTAGCCTACACACACAGCAGCTGCGGTTTGTATGTACTAGTACATACAAAGCGCATGCCATTGAAAATGACGACACCACACTGTGGTGGATAACATCCTTGCAGGCGATTTTAATTCAATTTATATACAGTGTAAAGATAAATATACCACCCACCTTCAGGATGTCCCTTTCATTCTCCAGCGTCTTGAGGAACATCTCCTGCTGCACCGTGTTGGAGTTTTCGGTCCCCGGCATGAACTGCTTTGTCTTCTCAATCAGCTTCTCCAGGCTGTTGCGCTTCCTGTAGGGCCAGCGGCTCACGCCCTGCACCCTGCAGATCTTCTTGAGGGTAGTCACGCCCACGTTTAGGCGGTGGGCAGCCTCCTGCATGGGTATGGGCAGCCAGTGAATTCGTTGTGTGCATGCCATCATTGCGTGAGGTATTCAACAATGTGGATGGAATGCCTTTACAATATGGGCAGAACCTTAGGCATGCTCAGCGCAAGGTTTTACCCTGCAGCGCCACCAACAACACAGCCTTGTGGTACTTGAGGTGACACATGCATGTACCTCACAAATTGTATAATGCAATGATGGGAATTGATAGGACATGCCATTGAGAAGAAGTTATGAACAGACATCCAAAACTGAGCTGCTTTGCAACCCCCCAACTTCAAGCATCAAAAGTGGAAATCTTGAGCTATAAAACCCGGCCCCGCCAATTGCTGGAGGCCTCACCTGTATGGGGAGGTCAAAGTAGCCCCCTTCCTCCAGGTACACCAGGGTTATGTGCTTGGTGTTGCTGCGGCGCTTGCCCCTGGCGCCTGGGCTGTCGCCTTCGCCACCCTCGTCGCCATCCTGACCCCCCTCTGCATCCACATGGGAATTGTGAGTACCTGGCTAATGATCAGCACCACAGCGACTACTACATTGCATGCACTAGTATTCGCAGAAACACAGCATCCCCACCCAGCGACGCATTACCTAAATAAAGCCTGAGGCTACACAGACATGTGGCCACGTAAGGAAATGCAATGCCGTCCAGCATCAGATGATATTACGTAAAACAGACATAAATAAATATAAATAGCACAGTGAATAACAACAACTATTGTTTTCTTAATTTCTAAGGAATTTTTTATACTAATTGTTTAACACCATCATGCAGGATATAGTTCCAAAAATGATTAATTACCTTCATCCTCGTCATCCATGTCGTCGAACTCTTCATCATCACTCAGCTCATCGCCCGTGGTGAAGGCAGCAGCAAGGGGGACTTTGGAGCGCACAACTCGGCGCCCTCGGTCGGTGGATTTCCCACACTCTGGGGTGAGGTTGGGACCCAGATCCTTGGAAGAGCCGCTGCGCCTGTTGCCCAACTGATAAGCACCAAGCTTGGATGGCGTACGTTGGATACTATGCGCCATGCCCAAGTCTTCATCCTTCACACTGCAAAGGAACATGGCAGAGGCAATTGTGACAGATGAGCGTGACATGGGGTAATGCAGAAGAGAACAAGGAGCGGCCGCTGAATTCCTTATGTTGATGGCAACCTAAGTAGGATGGTGCAATGTTATGCTGTTTGGCTGCCAGAGCATCCCCTGCATCACTTTGGCATGTTTGCATGCATATGTGTGCACACACTAGAAGCCTATATATGTTTGCATGCATAGTGTGCACACTCTAGAAGCCTTAGGATAGTTGGCTTGAAACCCTTGTCTGTGGTGGCATGAGCCACAGCAGTCAGGGCTGACTTGCCAACACGGTCACATGTTTGGCACCCTAAACCCTAAACGCATGGTAACACCCAGTTCGCACTCACCCAAGGCCTGCAGGCAGCGGAGAGTGTGGCGATGCGGGCGGCCACATGTCCCCCTCCACGATTATGTCATTGGGCTCCTGTGCCAGGCGCCTGCTGACCTCATCCTGGAGGACTGCAGGGACACCAGACAGCCCAATACTGGCAGCGTATAGGGCGCACGCCTGCAGCAACATGGATTGTATTCAGGGGGATGTGTATTTAGAGCATAGGTTGCATGGCGTGGCAGCATATGGTGGTGGGCGCTGCCACAGCGGAGGTGTGAGCAGCTGTTCCTTATACCCTGGTTAAGTGCAAACAAGCTTGCATGCAACTGACCAGCGCGCCGCGGCACTGGTGTCAAAACATGTACAATGAACAGATGTCGCAGATGAACAAGATGAACAGGATATCAAGATTGAAATGAACAAGATGTCGCAGATGAATATGTGAAAGAAAGGTACATTGAGATAGGGGGAAATGCCAGATACAGATCTTATGTCCGAGCAACCGCCCTGACATGCTGCACGTGTTAATCACCTACTGTGTGCAGGCAAAAAGATGTTTGAACGGCCATGCCTCCCCCATGCCATGCCCACCTTAGCAGAGGGTGGGGTGCTTTCACCCTTGATGAACTGTGTGTGCGATGACACCACCATCTCACTGCCACCATCGCCAGGCAGTGCGGTCACTGTGCAGCGCAGGTCAACCTCAGGGTCATCCCTGGACGCATCCAGCCCCACCGATGCCCCGTGGCCACCCACACGGCCCACACTGGCGTCATCCTCGTCTTGCGGATAGGCCTCGGTGCACAATTTCCTGGCGGAACGCGCCTGGCGCTTCCTGCCTAAAATTGCATGGGCACAGGTTTTTGTAATTCAACATGAATGGGCTTTTGCCATGCGTGTGCAGCCGCACCTAGTGGTGCAATTCTTAAGGCAGTTTCAACTATTATAATTAACTATTCTAATTATTCTTAATTATCAATTATTCTAACTATCAAGAATAGGGGTGAACACATTGAACGCGGAAAAATAGTGATAAAATAAGAGTGAACACACTGAGGAGTGCAATACAAGGCCGACACATTTAACTGGCTTTACAAGATGGGGGCACCCACCAGGTGTTGCTGCTGCAAGCTTCCTCTTGCTGTTTGAACGGGGGACGGCCCCTTGCAAGGGGGTGCCTGTGGAAGCCGAGCTCACTTCATCGTAGCTGTAGCGCCCCTTGGCACGCCTCCCGGGTGTGGTGCGCGTGCCTCGCTGCTGAACCACAGGCAGCCCAAAACTTGGCTCTGACACATCCGATGCAGACTGGCATGCATTGCCAGGGTTGACATCCGCGCTTGCTTCGTTTTCATACTGGACCTTTTTGCATTGGAAAGCAGCCTTGCCCTGACCATTGGGGTGGGGCTGCTCAAATCTGTGAGGGAAGGGCAGCATGTGCCCACTGGTGACTGGCGGGAAGGTGCTCTCACCAAACGTGAAGTCCTGCAGAAATAAATGATGGTCTTATGCATTTTAAACAGACATCTAAAAGGGAATATGGCAACATTTACCCTTTGTTACGAAGTTTACGGTATCCATCTTAGGCAGCGGCGGCGCAACCACAGAGCTGCAGAGAAACGGCGGTAAAACGGCGTCGCTCATACAGAGCTGCAGCGCGTCGGCGGTCCGGCGGCCAGTAGGAAAAACGACGGTGGGCTAGCTGCGGAACTTGTAAGGTGAAAGAACGGTGGCGATCAGGTGCAAGCGGGGTCGGCGATACCAGGGATGGGCGGAGCTTTCGACGTGGGCGGAGGCTTCGGAGACTAGAAATCCCGTAGAACCCGTCGCTATAAATCCATACCTTTGTTTTAAGTGCAATTACAGACGTAGCATTGACATTCGAACCAAACGCATGCGAACATGCCGAGCTAGCTCGGCTCACAAACGGCACACATCAGTGGAGAACGGTTCAAAACTTGTTAGTATAGACTGTGCATATATGCACTCAGTAGCGATATCACTTGGTAAACACCCTTCAGGCTTTCCTGTACTATTGACTACCAAGGCACCCCTAACCCCTAACCCCCTTGTACTAGGCAGTGCCCCTTTCATTCCCTAGCTATGGCATACAGGTCACCTGCTCCTACAGCTAGTTTGCAGACGCTTAACCTGTGCAGCAACAGCAAAACTGTGGCAACCAGTGCAAACCTACAGATGTCTAAGATACGCACATATGTGCACCTTCATTACACACCCACTACACAAGGGTTGAAATTGCTGCAAAAAAAGACTACAGCTTGGAGGGTACAACGTCGCCCAGCCTAACACAGTGTGAGCGGCTGTTCACCTGCAAAGACATGACTACTGCAACTGTGAGAATGCAATAGACTTGCAAGGCTTGGCAATGTTCTGTATCTAGACGCTGCATTAAAAATTGAAAATGCTGAATTTCCTGGGATCCCTACGGGTAAGCCAAGTAAACTTCTCAGTATGTTTTAGCGCAAACACGAGAAACTTCCCAATATGGCAAAGCTAACCTGTGGCTGTGGCTGCCAAGTGTTTCACCTCCAGGCAGGTGGGTTCTCACCTCGTGGTTGTATGCTGGCAAGCTCACACCAAAGGTGGTGTCATCAGGGATGTTGATGGCAGCTAGCTCAGTGCCATCGGCAGGCATCAGGCCTAACATGTTGGATGGAGACACCACGCGAAGAAACGACAATGGCAAAACTGGGCTCAAGGTGGAGAAGTCAAGGAGCTTCTTTGCCAGCGTTGGTGTCATCCGGGAGGAGGCTTCCACAGTGTCGAGCATATCAGGAGGCGGGGGGCTGTCTGGTGCTGCTTCAGTGCACAAGCCAGTGGAGGAGTTGACTGTTGGGCGCTGAGGGAAGTTTGCACTGGGGACTGAAGTGAAGCAGTCGATTGCCAAGCTGGGACTTTCAGAACTGCACGCCCCGCGGTCATTGGAGTAAGCAGACTCAAAGTCATTTTCTGCTTTCAGAAGCTGCTGCTGTGTCGCCGGGCCAGACTGGTACCTCCCTGTGCAAAGACACGGCATGTCAGCCCTGCAGAATTGAGGTGGACGCATGCCACATAAGACACCAACACTGGTGTGTATGCAAGAGCCGCAGTGGTCTCATCCCTACAGCCAAACTGCCGTTCGTTATTAGCGGCAGTGAAAAGTTGAGGTAGTGCGCAGCCATCGTGCGACCAAGTGCGGATGGCGAAAGTCAGAACCGATTCAGCATTGAAGGTTGGTCTTTCCTGGCTGCTTGCAATATATGGTGGGGAGACGTCCCATTGGCGTGCCGGTACACCATTTCAACTCCTCGATGCAAATTTATTTGTATTGTGTGTTCGGGAGTACTCTGGCCCTGACTCGCACCCCCTCACATGCACACTTTGTGGTTGCAATTTGAGCGCCCGAGTTATCAAAGCCCGCGTCCAGTGTCCGAATACCGTGCACTTGCATGACTATGAGTTTTGTGGACCGCGGTGGCACGGGTGGGCGGCACCATGCCCTGAGACACCACCACCCACGTCCCCTCACCCCCCACCTGGCCTGGTGATGGCGATTCTTGTGATACCCACGGGCAGCGAAGTGAATGACGTGCTCTCGGACACCCCGCCGTATATGTACATGTTGCGTGGTAATCTCGCCTTCGCGATCGCGGGCGATGAGGGGCGGCTGATGAGGTTGTAACGCCTCGACGATGCCGAGAGTCGGGATATGACAAACACCCACTTCAGTTTGGGCGATTCATGGGCAGAGTAAAACGGTGCTGTTTTCTCGAAATAAGTCTTCAGGTGACATAGCTGCTTGCATTGCGTGGCTAGTTGTGTCCCGAAAGCACTGGAAACCAATAGTCATCACTTATGTGGGAGAGTGGGCGATGCAATGCATATGTGGGCACCATGGACTCTGTTCAGCCACACCAAAAAAAGTGAGGATTGCAAGGCGCAACAGTGCTGCGTGAAAACTTAACGTTCTCAGCTGACTGTATGCGGAGGTTGCGAGTGTTGTGCCCACGTCCATGGATCACTCCACTCGTTTTGCGACTCACTTTATCTCCCCCCCTGTAAGGCATGGAAAAGAACACACCATGTGGAATGTCTTGCCTTACAAGCACTGCTGATTGTGGCTTGAAGGGAACGAAGAGTCTGACGTGTATAGTTAGCATATGAGCTGAACTGTATATACTGGCGAGTTGGCATGCATGCATGCATATGACACTATCCTGCGCATCGCCCGTCAGCAGGCTGTCACTGGTACCGTCACTAAAGTTACAGATCACAATTATTTCGCAGTCAAAGGCTTTCAAGTGGGTTGTCTCCACTTTATCTGTACAGGGATACACTTGCACGGCATCTGTTCATGTAGCGCCGGTTGACTGAACACCTGGGTGCTTGGGGTGAACATCGACGGTGTGGTCACGTTCGGGTGCATTGTGACACTTAAACAAGGCATCCAAGTAGTTATTCTTAGCACCACGCCCTCTAATTGCGACGTTGTGCGACATGGTTGACGATGAGAGGTCTGGCTCGAGCAGCCTTGAGACTTCTGCATACCACCTGTTGGGTGTGACTGGTGATGTTACTGAAAGCAAGCTTAGAGAGGCATACAGGTATCACCTCCGAAAGAGTCACCCCGACAAAGGAGGAGATCCAGCAACCTTTGCGGCCATCACACGGTATGGGTGTTGAAGTGGTGTCCCAAGGGGTGCTTGCGTATGTGTGAGCATGTCAACTCAATCCGCTTCTATTGAAATACTGCAAACTGCCCACAGGGCGTATGAAGAAGTGTGCCACGAGTTGTCAAGGAAAGCACATCAGCCAGAGCCAGCACCTTCAACTTACGTTGGTGAGGCAGAGGCAAACTCTGCCAGTACTGCGCAACAGCCTGCCAGTGACCAAGGGGAACAAGCAGATGCTCGTTCTCAATGCCGCGAGGAAGGCGAGGCAGAGAGGAAGCTTGGAAACGCTGCGTTCTTGGTCAAGGATTACGAAGCTGCTGTTCTACACTACACCCAAGCAGCTAAGTGGTGAGTAGCCAAGCCCCATGGTTTCTATCTAGTGTGGGAGTGCAGTGTTGCCACCTGAAAAACAGCTGTATGCAATTTTTTATACACAGGTACACTGTAGGACACATACCCAGGATAGTTTAAAATTCACGCAGGTGTCCCGACGACCCTGCCATCTTGTCCAATCGTTCTGCAGCCAACTTGCAGTTGGGCAGACCTGCAGACGCTCTTGCTGACGCAGACACAGCCCTAGCTTTGAAACCAAGGTGGCCAAAGGCTGTTTACCGCTGCGGCCAGGCATACTTGGCTCTTGGCCAGCTGGAGCAAGCAGCGGGGGCATACAGGTTGGTGTCACATGCGCTTGAATGCTACCTAGAGCGTAAACCCTAGGGCGTAAACCCTAAACCCTAAACCCTGTAAATAAAGAGGTTGGTGTCACATGCAGTTATATGTAGAGTGCCATGCATCATGCCATTGAGGCATTGCAGGTGCCAAAGAAGCAAACCCAGTTCAAAGTTGTATCCAATGCAGTGTAATGTGACTGTGATGCAGGCGAGCTCTAGAGTTGGATCCCAAGCTGAAAGATGTTGCAGATACCCTGAAGCAAATTGAGGCAAAGCTTTGCGGCGAGTCATGCAAAGCAACATTGCGGGCAAATTCTGAAAATATATATGCTACGGAGTTCCTGCCAAATGTAGGCACAGGAAAAATGATATGAGTTTGCTGGTTACCCCATAGTCAGATAAGAATGCTTAACACCTGTATTTGGATGTAGGCATTTTGTGATAATTTGGGGACAGCCCCCATTGCAACCGCATCAGATGACGGAGCTGTCCGAGTGTGGTGCATATTGACCTGTGTGCAACTGATGGTCCTCAAGAAGCACACAGAAAAGGTATGCATTTTTACTACCTCAATTTCTGTATATATGTCACTTGTTGCCTCACATCTTTGTGCTTGGAAAAATCACATGGCAGCAAATTCAAAATCTGTCTGCTTCAGTTGGAAGTTGTGTGGCCATTGATGAAAATGCTCTGTTATGTTGCAGGTTACTTGCTTGGCGTGGTGCCCAACTAAGCAACTTCTTGCTAGTGGGTCACTGGACAACACTGCAAGATTGTGGCACTTGCACGACGTGACCGCTCGCGAATGCTGTGTGCTGCTGATGGAAGGACACACCGGACGGGTCACTGACATTGGGTTCACATCTAATGGCACTTACCTGGTAACAGGTAACCTGGTTACCCCACATAGTACTGCACATATTGCCACGTAGCATTGGCCAGGGTGTGGCGCTCTCTGTTGTGCATTTTTTGTTGAAAATGTCTGCCAATAAGAAATATTGAAAGTCTGGCTCTTTTGCAACAGGCTCAGTTGACTACACCTCCAGGGTCTGGGATGTGGATGGGCACCAGTGCTTGCATGTTTTATCAGGTACATGATCTGCATTGCTGCCACTGCATGTCTTGCCAACGTTGTAGTATACAATCTAGCAGCCCATGACACTCAACTGGATGCTTTGAATGCCACAGCCATCATGTAATTTGTCCACCCTCTAATATAATTTTCTTCCCTGCAGGTCAAAAAGGTATTATTCCAAGCATATCCATATCACCAGATGATGGGCTGGTTGCCACAGCTTCAGGTGATGGATCTTGCTGGCTTTGGAGTTTAGAGACCGGTACAATTTCACAAAAGATACATTGGAACTCTGGAGGTAAGGGCCACTGTCACTGTCGCTTTTGATAGCGTTTTGGACGCTAACTGCAAGCACATGTACTGCTCTGCATCGCGCTGTCCTCAAGATTCCTATGTGATCTCAAGGGTAATGTTTTTTGTTAACGGTGTTCTATATTGGATGCATCATTACTTCAAGCATTCAGTGAACCAGAACTGAACCGCAATGTTTTCACCAAGGCAGTGCTGGCGTGCAGGAATCAACCTCACCCAATTCACCCCTCCTGGCGCCGGGAAGAATGGGCAGTATCTGCTCCTCACCTGTCATGCAGACTTGACACGCAGTGAGGTGCGTGAAACTGCATTGCAGTGCCACGCATGGAACCGCACCCAGCTGGCTGCTGAACTTGGTGTATGTAGTTTTCTCTTGTGTATTGGCAACGCACCTGCGATAACAATAATCAGGGGCTGACATAATAATATGCGCTCACCATTTACTTAAAGTGATTGAAATATGCCTGATTTAAAGGCAGTGACTAAGAGGAGTGATTAATAGAAGGGATTTAAGAAGTTATTTTAAGGCAGTGATTAAAATTTGCTGGCAATTATGTGATACGTAATATGTTTCAGCAGATCTAAACAGATGATAATATTTTACGTTTAAGATCTGTAACGCCATGCCACACTGCAAGCAGGGGCGCATCCTGGTCTGGGACGTGGATCGGAAGGCTGACGGCTGCTGGGTGGACGACAAAATCGAGGGCTACTGCCAGCACTTTGACTGGTACAAAGGCAAGCTCAGCAGCATGGACGTTGCGATGCCATCAGACGGCGCACCATTGCTTGCTGTTGGTTGCGCTGATGGAAGCATGCAGGTCATTGACCTCAAGGCAGGCATCAGCATCTTTGACAAGCGCAACGAGCACTGCAGCACCTATGGAGCAGTTGCCAGCTCCTCTGTGGACCTGATCAGGTTCAGCCATGATAGCCTGCTGTTGGCCTCCACAGGTATGCCTGGCCATGGATCCTTTAATCCCTGGATTTATGAAGTACATGGACATGACAGGTTATGATATGTGGCATCATGGCATTGAACTCCCACCATTTTCATCCTAATGCCAGCCTTTGTACCTTTTCATCTCTCGCATGGTCTGTGTGTCATCCTGGCATGACAAGGGTACTTTTCAGCATCAGTCTGCCTCTATTCCATCCACGAGAAGTCACCCTGCACACTATTTTCATGGCTTGTGATCTGTTGATATATCTGCCTGTCCCCCTTGCTGCAGGCTCAGACCACGCTATCAGAGTATGGGATGTTGAGAGAGGGGTCTGCGTGCAAACCATGAAAGGCCACCCTGCCATGATTCGAGCGCTCCTGTGGTCAGCAGATGACAAGCTGCTAGTATCAGCAGGATACGAGGGGGTTTGCAAGGTGTGGGTGGTCGATACGCAAGATCGCCACTGACAGCTCAGCCAGTTTATTGCGCGGGGTGGTCTCCTTTATGGAATTGCCAGGCACCCCCTGCCATACTTTAGACGAAGGGGTTTGACTGATGGTTGCCACTCATCTCGTGCACAGTGGCAACCCTATTTGGTGCTAGCCCTGCAGGGCTTTTGTCGAAACCCTAACTTTGGCGGGACCAGGCACCAGACTAGAGGCGGTGCAGGAACACCTTTTGTACGACATAAAGACAGTTGAAGAGTTGGTTTAGTAAACGAAATGTTTGGGCACTGTCTTTTGTTACTGGAGGCGCTGCCAACCCCTCGTTGCACCTTCAAAAGTGTCTGAGAAAGACTGTTGAATCTGGCACACCCTGTGCTTGCTGTTTCTAATCCACTAGCTACCAAACTTTAGTTGGCGTCTTATGTGCTGGACCACTAAAAACGCACAACACCGCTGTCAACTTGTTTCTGCTGTCCTTTGGCAAGGGGCTAGAGTTCTTGGCGTGGGGCTGGATGTCAACCCCAATTCAAAAGGTATACCCTATTGCTGCTCTGGTCAGCACGCAGCTTAGCAAGCGCGCACACGTAGGCAGAACACAGTTTAGTATGGCTCTTGCGCTATATGGGGCTCGTGGGTGAGAAGACCGGTGTGCCATCCTATGCATGCATTGTACTGTTTAAAAAATGCATGCAACCGCGCCTGTCAGTTATCTACGTTTGAGGTGGTAACAACCCGAAAATCTGTAGCTGGTTGGTGCCAGATTGGACACAGCAACTCTTGAACCGGACTGTTTTGTTGCAAGCCAGCTGGGCAGTGAGCTTGGTGGCCCAGCGTCTGTTCCTCTTTCACTGGCCACCAGAGGGAGTGTGTTCACGTGCCATAGAACAATCAGTGACTCAAAACTGCCATGCCCCTTCTTCAACACAGGTGGAGGCAGAACGCCGTCAGCATCCAGCCAGCACAGCACCTAATTAGACAGACATTCGCCACATTCAGTCGCCCACCACCTTGGCTTCAGCCCCAGCTCAGGGTTGTTCAAACAGCTTACACAGTGGCCTCAACTAGGGTCTTGCCTCACAGCAAAGTCGTCTTAGGGGTTTGCTTGCAAAGGTGTCTCCTATCATGGTGCTGCAAGCCATCCCAACCTTGGCACTCCATGGACCCACCAGTACTCTACTGTCCTAGGAGGGACACCACCCACAACCCCTGAGGCTACACCATACACTGCTGTGCTGCCAAGGCGCTGTGTTCAACATCAAGGACATGGCACAACAGGTGCCGCAAGGCTACCAAAGCACCACTGCACCTAGTGCCCCAACCGCAGCACTTCCTGGCAGCAGCACCCAAGATGGGCAGCCGCCGGTAAATGCTGCAGGCAGCGGGCACACACAGGTGGACACAGCGCCATCAGCAACGGCGCATGAGGGCACGACCTCTCACCCGCACTGGTTCCGCGGTTCATGTGGGCCAAGTGGGGCGACCGGTCACACCCCGCTGGTGTATGTCCCACCACCTATCTTGGACATTACCCGTGTGGGCTCACATGCATCTTCATCCAGCGCTCTGACCTCCCAGCAAGGGGAGCGCAAGAGGACAAGGCAGAAGCGCAAGGACCCAGCATTTGTGATTGGCGGCAGCGATGAAGACATGGCATGGCGAATGGCAGATTGCGATGCCGATGATGAGGAGGAAGAGGAGGAGGAGAGGGAATCCCCCAAGCTGCAACTCAATCATGCGCCCTGGGTCGAATGTGATGAATGCAAGCAATGGTGCCGGGTGCCAATCCCGGTTGCAGTAAAGTATGAGGTAATTTGGCTGAATTTATTACACCTAAAATGAAATTCAAATCCCAATGAACATTACAGTAACGCCCTTGGCAATGCAATGCAGAATGTTTCCCCAAAAATTCTTCGAACTCATAGTCGTGTTGGTTGCAGTCACTGGTGTTATTGTACTAGTACAATGATACCAGTACTGTGTCTCACACACTGTGCGCCAGGCTTGAGGTAATGTTGCTGGCAGTTGGCAGGCGGTAAGCTGATGAACGGGTTGATGTACCTGACAATTGGGTTAATTGTAGCTGCATCACTACCATGCCTCTCTGCTGCAGCACAGCAAGTGAGCCACTCTTTGAAGTGTTCCTTACTGCTGGTGTCAACTTGCACAGGGAAAGTATTACAAGTGCGGAATGGGGCTTGAAGGCTTCCCAGACGAGAGAGACTGCATGCGCAAATGTGACAACTTGTGTGACTACTGCGCAATGCTGTCAAAAAGTCATTGCAATTGTGGGCAGAAGGAGAAGGGCAACTTTGAAGGTATGTTGGTAACACCGTCAGCAACCCTAAAACCCCCACTTTGTGTTTCATTCTCAGTTTGCCAAGGTACCTAGATGGCTACAATTCATTTTGGTAACCTTCTTGTCATTGCTTTGGATCCTCTACTGTGTCTCTTATACTGGAGGTCACTGGTAAGCTGGCAAACGCCGTGTACGGTACACAGCAACAGGTTTATGTATAATTGCACACCTTGTCATGCGTGCACTGGCAGCTGTCACCACATGTGTGATATGTGCAGAGTTTGTGATGGGCGGCGCTTCCACTCCGTCTGGCTTCACTCATGTCATCCGCGTGAGGGAAGGCTCTAGGAAACCCTACAAGGTGTTCACCAGTGAATGCGGGGTGTGCGGCAAGGACACTAGTGGCCTCGACAGGAGGGACAAGATGACTGCATGGCTTGAAGCACACAGGTATGTATGAGTCAGCAGCTGTGTGAGACATGCATTATTTTTGTTGGCCAATGTTTTTAAAAGTAGTGAAAAAGGTGTTAATCTGCTTCCATTATTTAGCGCACTGTGGTTTGCAACTCATGCCAAAACCCCTGGCAGCCAACTGGCCATCCTGACGTGGCAAGGGGGTAATTCTTTGGCGCTGTGGCTTCTGCAGGCACAACCAAGCCTGGCAGAATTTGACATGTAAGAGCTTTGATTGGGGTATGCCAGAATCTGATCGGCTGAAACACCGCAAGGGGGGCGTCAGTAGGAAGCGCGCAGGGAGGGGGGCTGCAGAAGCTGCGCCGCGGGGAGGAGCCGTTTAACCCTTGGCCCATGGGAGTGTTCCTGTGCAGCGGACAGGGGAGGCTGCTGCTGGGGGTGGTGTTGCTGAGCAAGCAGACGGCCCGTGCGGCATCAGTGTGAGTGACCAGCAACAGAAATATGTTGATTGTGCTGGGTCATTGCTCCCGCTCGCGTTGTCACAGTACATTTGTGGGCGGAGGAATGTGAATGGATGCAGGTGGCATTGCCAACCATGGAGACTTGTACATGTATCAATATCCGTGCATTTAAATTGTTTCTCATCATGATGAGCCGGTCTGACTCGCAGCAACAGGCCTGGGCATGACCCAGGCAACTGCCGTGAAATGACACCATATCCCTCCCTGTGCAGGCGCATCGCTTGGGGCAGCCAGTGCCAATGCCAGCCAGTACCCTTGTGCCAGGTGGAGCCAGTGCTGCAGCAAATGACCACATCCCTGCTACCCTGGTACCAGATCAACTCCCAATCAGCGCTGCTGTGCCAGCCATCGCCATTGTGGAAGGTGGCAATCCTGAGACAGGCGCTCATGTGCCAGCCTGCCATGTGCCTGCAGCGGATGCAGCAGAGCAGCCTGCAGCAGCAGTAGGTGGTGCAGATGCAGTGGGGAAGAGCGGCGCCGCTGTGGGGACAGGGCATGGCATCACTGGCGCTGCTAATGGACCAAGGTCATCCGCAGGCTCACCTGCATCAACTGAGTTTTCTGTGCGTGCCGACGCTGGTGTGGGCAGTGCGCCACCAACAAGAGGCGCTGCAGCTGACGTTGGAGCTGGAGCTGGTGCCACTGGGTTGTTGCCCATGGATGTGGATGGCAGTGGAGCATCAGTACCGGGTGCTGCACCGCAAGTACCATCCATCCCCAGCCCATCCCCAGAGCAGACAGGATCAGGAATTGAGGGCATGCAGCTACAGGCAGGGGCCCAGCTTAATGGGGATGGACTGCCAGGTGGAGGAGAGTGGGCAGGAGAAGGAGGAGGATGCGATGGCGGCGTTGGGGAGAATGGTTATGAGGAAGAGGAGGAGGAGGTTCTTGCGAAGTTATATAATGTTACGGTGAGTGGTGCTTTTAACAACTTATGAGACATTGGTTGGGGGATGGCCTCTGGATGCGTAACATGCTGATGCATGCCATCATGTGATATGATTCATATGTTTTATCTTTGGCTGTCTTTTGTGGTTTTTGACGCCCCCATCTCTTTCCCCACCCCCATTGGGTTGTTCAGGTGGATGGTCTAGAGTGGGAGATTTTTGATGCCATGCGAGCGCACCCGGATATGAAGCTGTGTGTGGTTCACGCAATTGAGCAGTACCTGGCACAGAAGGAGGGGCAAGGGGAAGGGGTGAGTGACAAATGATACGGGGTGGACCGTGATTACCCCCATACGAGGCACTGACAGTGTCCAAACCATTTTCTACTGGCAATGGGGCATTGTGAAATGCAATCTGCCCCAGAGAGTTTTTGTTGCTGCCAGCCATTGAATGAGTGATTGTCACAGGAGCCATGATGGCAAATCAACCAATGGGCAATGTCGTAGAACTCCTGTTATCTCGAGGGCCACATGCATTGTTGCTGCCTAGGTTCATCCCTCACTTGCCAAATTGACAGACATTGGTGACCGTTGCCCCGCACTTTTGCAGGCGATGCAAACTCTAGCACCCCCGCCCCCGCCAGCAGTAGCACAGCTTGCCAACCAGGTTGCACAGCTGAGACATCAGTTGGACCATGGAGGTCAGCAGGCGCAGCAGGCAATGGAGAAAATGCACAGGGACGCAGCGCATCAGCACGACAATGACGTGGCTGGGCATGAGCATGACCAGGGTGTGGCTGAGCTGGAGGCAGCTCAGGTCAAGCATCGCCAAATTGGCAAGCTTGAGGAGGAGCTCAAGAGGCTGCGGTGCATTGTTGTGGAGGCAGCTGGGAAAGTGCAGGACCCTGGCAGCATGGCTGTGGTGAAGCTGCTCACCGAGGCGGTAATCTGTTATAAGCGAGAGAAAGAGGCGTTGCAGACACAGATAGTTGCAGAGGTAGGGCACCACATGGAGGAGCTGGAGGCAAAGGATGCACAATACGCCCGCCTGCAGTCTGAGAAGCAGGCAACAGAGGAGGCAGCTGCTGTCACAGCTGGGGATTTGGCAACGGCTTACAGCAAGGTGGAAGAGCTGAAAGTGGAGCTGGCAGCTGTTGTCGCTCAGTGCACCCGCCTGCAGGCAGCGGAGCAGGCAGCTGTTGCAGCAACAGCCGACAGGGATAGCCTGTTGGCAGCAGCTAACATCCAGGTGAGGGAGCTGAAGATGAAACTAGCAGCTGTTGTCGCACAGTGCGGCCAGGTGAAGGAGCTGCTGCTGCAGCAGTAGCGACTTAACTTTTGACATTCAGGAGACTGCGCAGGTCACGGAGGCCCCCTATAAACCTAGCAGGTGCTAGGCACTGCCAGGCATGGTTTGCGCAGCGCGTGTGGCACTGCTCCAGGTCCAGCTGGGTACGGCCGAGGTGTGTGGAGGGAGTAAATGAACACATGCATGCCAATGAAGGTGCTTTCCTTGCTTTCCTCGACAAATGAGACGTCTGAGTGCTACCCTCATCATCATCAGCCACGGCAGGCTGCAGACACATTGCAACACAGATATGGGGCCTTGGCCTAGGAGATTAGAACTTTTCATTGTGCACCCACTCTTCATATGATAAATGCTCAGGAATCATCTGTTTTGGTTTAGTTATGCTAGAGTGCTTTTTTTTTTATAAAGGCTAGGTATGCAGACATTTCCAGTAACAGCTTTCCTTCTATCAATAATCATGATTAATATTGCCCCATTGCTTCAACTGATATAGATGGCACTGCACCACCTTGACAGCCATTCCGGAAAGATGGGTGCTACTGGTCATTTCTGGAAATATCAGATTGACATGATCGTTATGACAAATCCATGGGACTACAGTGTAAATGAAGCTGTGTTGATTCTGTGGATGGTTGTCAGAACCGATGAATGGGTAATTGAAAACTGTAGCTACTCATCCGTAATCAGCAAACACATCCCGCCTTGTCCACAATCCTGTCCCCAATCAGGCACCGTCTTCAGGCCTTCATTGACCCCCGCCTGTCCTACACCAGCCAAGTGGCTGATGTCACTGCGGGCAATCATGCGAGCCTGCAGCAGGCCCGCCACCACATGCTGCGGCGCGCTGCGCATGGCAGGGTGCGACGCAGTGCACAGGCCAAGCGTTACGCGCAGGGGCGCAATGGTGGGGATCATGCTAGGCCCCGCTCCATCCTGATTGCTTCGCCGCGGATGGGGTGCCTCCAGTGATGCCGCCTGGTGCTGTGCAGGGTCCCATCTGGCTGTGCCCCGCCACATGCCACTCCCCACCGCAGCCTCATCATCGCTTCCTGCATCTCCCGCCTCCTCCACCAAATCCATGGTGATTGCCTGTCCATCCAGCGGCTCCAAGCAGACCCAGTTCACCCCCTTGATAGGCAGGCCCGCACCTCCAGGTGGCAGCGCCACGCGCACCGTCACCATGTACTGCACCCCTGGGTGGAGGATGAACACCGGCGCATCACCGCCAGCCACCGCCACCTCCTGCACCGCCACCAGCCGCACCATCCTGCTCAGCAGCCCTGCCTTGGGCCTGGGAAGGATCTCCTCCAGCTTGATCCACACCACGGCGCCAAGGCTGGAGCTGGCACCACTGCCACCCCGCAGCTGGCGCATTGACAGCGTTCTCAGGGGGATGAAGGGTGCCTGGGGAGACGCCAGGACCACCTCCGCCTCGTCACATGCCTCTGCAGGCGCATTGCACATCCCATCCCCAGCCGCTGTGCTGTGGTGAGATGCATTTGGGGCGAGCAAGGCAACCCCTGTGTCACTGCCAGTCTCCGGCACGCTGGCCATGTGGGGTTCGCATGCAAATGCATCCAGATCAGCAATGTCCCTGTAGCTTGTGGATGAGGACAGGGATGATGAGGGGGCTGCTGTGCGTGAGCTCATGGGAAGGTCCATAGCATCTTGCTGGGATGAAAACAAGATGTTGCGCGAGGCCCCGCCCAGGATGTTGGTCTTGGCGTAACTCACTGCGCTGCCCTGGCGGGTTGGTCCAGCCCTGTAACCAATAGAAAAACAAACATTCAGAAGTGCACACCATATTGTTGCACTGCAATGTACATATGCTTTTCACAATGTGCGCACAGCGACCTTACCAGTGGTCCAATGGCTGATCATGGAGGTGGTGGGTTACGGGATGCATATTGAAGTATTTACCATATGATTGCTATCCCAATCCTCAATTTTCAACCACTGAAAATGATTTTCATATCCCTCAAAATATGACAATCAATTTCAGGGATATGCTAATCCTGCTGCCTTACCTAAAATCCCAATAGCCAGGGTCATCCACTGCATCCAGGGTGTCGTACTCTGTCACCACATGGCTGCTGGTGTCAGGCAGAACCACGATCCGAGCAGGAGAGCCTGGGTGGCTGCAGCTGGGAGTGGCTGGACCTCCATGGCCATTCATTCGGAGCCCTTTTGGATTCCTCTTCTGGGGGCTGCTGCTGGCATTCATGTAGGAAGGACTGTTCACCTTGGCCCACGTTGGGCTGCTGCCACCCGCCTTGCTCTTGAGCAGCTGCAGCAGCAGGCTGCTATTGGTTTCTGTGAAGCTGGCGGTCGAGGGTTCCACCTCATGCTGGTGAGGTGCATGTGTCTGGCGTGGCGTGGTGCTGGTGATGTTCCCCCGCTGAACCGCTGCCCAAGCATCACTGCAAATAAAGCACGATTCCATGCAGCGGTGAGTGGGGGTGTCTGACAAGTAAAACTGAGATTTGAAAGATATAAAACTGACGTTGTGGGGTACGGTGTGTGCTGGTGTGCAATGTGCATGCCATGGGGAAATTCAACAGTTAACATTGGCTGTTCTATCAGAGGTGGTCCGGCATGTGAATGTCAATATCTAAACCCACCTGATGGTCCTGCCAATCGACCAGCGCTGTGGTGACCCTGTAAGTGACTGGGCAGGAGACGTCTTGTGGTTGGGCGACCCTTGGTATGTGCTGATGTACAGCCTTTGTGAAGCTGGAGTCGAAGCTTGGCTGTCAGAGCAGTTGGCAGCTATTTCGCATGCAATGCGAGCCACAACGGGGGGCGTACTGAAAACTGAACCCTTGTTTGCAATGCTGCTGTGTCTGTTGTATTCACGGATGGTTTGCGCATCAGCCAGCAAGCTGTGTTTGTCGTGGATGCATGGAATTGGTGAAAACACTGTCATGGGTTGCCCTTGTGGTGTTGGCGCTGGGTCCACAGGTGGCCTGCTGCAGTACAGCTGAGCGCAGTGGGTGACCAAGGCGATAGCGCCTCCAAAACAGCTTCCTCCTGCTCCGCTCGCTGAGTTGCCAACAGACAGAGTTCCTTCCTCACCTGTAAAACGGCATATAAAGTACTAAGCATATAAAGCCAGCGCTTGTGAGACTAGTCCCAGTACTAAATTAGTAAGCATTGGCCCATGTGAAGCATGCATTGCACCATCAATATGTGACGGCAAGCAGTGAAGCATGGTATGCCAGGCAAAGCTCAGCCTATTGCATATTTATTGCCGTTGATCGCCAGCTATTACCTATCCGTGGGTGGCAGCGCGAGTATCCTGCGACTTGTTCGGGTGCAAGAGGTCCATCCCAAGCAGGACATTCCGCCACATTCATCTTTGATTCCTACACGATCACAACAGTTAGATCGTTGCAATCAGCCACGTGAAGAAGGTAGTCACTCGAGAAGCCAAATAGTGGACTCCACTGCTTTCCTGCGTCGAGCCTAGGCGCCTTCTACATGCATGCATGCGTCGGGTTCAGTGAATGCCAAGCACCGAAGGTATTTTACCTGGCAGGAAGGTATCGGGGTTGCGCTTGAGTAGTCTGTTATGGACACCAGTCCTTCCTTCACAGGTGGAACTCCGCTGTCTGCATACGTTGACTGTCGTAGGCAAGTGCAATGATGGCACAGAAATGTGGTCCAATTGGCCAAGGACCAGTGCCATACACCTGCGGCCGAGGCTCGGCAACAACAAGTACTGCAGAATCAGCACACCATCGTCAGCATGCAACCGCATAAGACACAGCAGTAAGCAGTTCCTGTCAACAAGTTGGGACATATGTACGCTGCAAAGCGGTGACAGCGCGCGGTGTGACAGCTGTCGCCCGGACGCGCGCGATACGTCGCGGCGCGGAGTATCTGTCCGGGGATATGCGCAGTCCCCAGCGGCAACGTCACCCCATGCATTGCAATGCATTTGGCAATGCCAAAGGCCCAAAACGCAACCATGCCCAACTTTGGGCCAGTTTCACACGCTTACTAGACCAGTTCAAACGCACCAACAATCTGCATTCATTTTCTGTTAGCGCGGGAGTCCTTCCAAAGCTGCCTGGGTCAAGCTGAGGAATAGCTAGCTTCTCAGGTAACTTCTTACACGGGGCCACGTTTATGTAGGCCACTGCATTTCACACGAAAACAAGTGAGCAGTACGTGACATATATGCAATGCGCCCATATGTAGCAGCTGCCCATTTTACGTCCGTCAGACCGCACGCTCATCCTGCCCACTCTCACCCACCTCACGCAGTCTAGCACAGTGGCATTGCAACCTGTGTACCTATCCCCGCAGTTCTTCATGCAGTTGCGATTGGCAGTGCCCACCGCAATAGCCAAAGCAGCCCCTCCCTTCACCATACTCTGCAGCCATGCGGTGGGAGTCCCTCCCTCAAGGCGGTGCCAAGCCCCTTGCACGCAGTAGCCACACCATCAACCACATTGATGGCAAGCTATACTTGTTTGGCGGCGAGCACGAGCCACGCACACCCATCACTGATGGCTTGCAGGTGGGTCTCGGGCACTTGCGCTGATGCACACCATGGTTAACTGAGAACTACTGCACCAGTTGGGGCAGCTCAGGGTGGTGCCAGACCCCTGTTGTATGCCATCCAGGCACCCAATGTGAACCACACAGCTTTGCTGCTGTCACCCACATGTACCCTGTACCCCTCCTGCAGGTGTATGACCTAGCCAGCGCCACGTGGCAGCAGCAGGAGGTGCCTGTGGATGTTGGCCCGGCGCCGCGTGTGGGACACACAGCGGTGGCGGTGGGGAGCAGGCTGTTGGTGTTTGGGGGCAGGTGAGTTGGACACAGGGAGACCCATCGATTACTCTAACGTAGAACCTAAATCCTAATCGGTCAGGGACAATTTCGGTCATTATTGGGCAGGGCGCGGGCTGCTTTTGCGAATGCCATGACAGTGATACTGCTAACCGTCTGATTTTGAAGTATCTTCCGAGCCTGATAAGGCTTAAACTCTCATATGAATTGCTCTGTGTACCCACCAGGCGGGGAGCGGAGTTTAGCGAGTCCTGCACCAGCGACCTCTACAGCTATGACACCACCACCTCCACCTGGTGTGTGGTTGACGCCAAGGGGGAGGCACCACCAGCACGCAGCTTCCACACCATGACAGCAGTGGGCAGGGTGATATATGTGTTCGGGGGGTGCGGGGAGGGCAGCACGGGGCGGCTCAATGACCTGTGGGCGCTTGACACAGGCACTGCCACATGGCAGAACCTGGGGAGCAATGAAGCGGTGAAGGTGGGTGCACCACAGGCTTTGGTCCCTAGCAAATGCACACCGCAACCATGTGACATGGCCAATGCACCCATGTGATGCTCCATGCATCTACACGACTTGTTCCATGTGCCCATGGAACTGTACTTCCAAGGTCAAATTGATCAATTTGATGCGCATGCGGTGCCTCATCCGTTCATGTAATCCATGCACGCAAACTAATTTGCAAAGACCTGCGCCCCTGGGGGGCATACCATGGTGTTGCTGCATGTGGAAGCATCATGATGAGCTTGCTGTGCTGCTGCAGGTGCGAGGCGGCGCAGGCCTGTATGCAAGCGGCAGCAGCCTGGTGGTGGTGGCTGGGTTCACCGGTCACGAGCTGGATGACGTGCATGTGTATGACACACAGGCGGGGCAGTGGGTCAAGGTAAGGACAGTGGGGAAGTGGCGGGAAATGCATGGGGGAAGGGGTACGTATGCATGTGTCATGGTGCCGAAGCCCAGCATTCAATGCAGGTGGTGCATGGAGCAGCGTGGAAGAAGCTTGCACATGCGGTGATGCACGTGCCATAACCATTCCCACCTGTGCTATACACTATGTTCTGCTTTCAGTGGGAGGCAGGGTCGATGCTATTTCAAAGCCGCTAGGCAATTCACCTATGTGAAAGCCAATTTGCCCCAATGTTCACCTGTTGCAGGACATTCAGGGCGGCATCACCCCCCGCAGCGTGTTTGGCGGCGGTGCACACACATGCGACGGCTGCGAGCACAAGGGACATGTGCTCCTCTTTGGAGGGGAGGTCGACCCATCCACCCAGGGCCACGAGGGGGCGGGCAAGTTCCTCCAAGACCTGTGGTGCTGCGACATACAGCAAGGGGGGTGGCATGCAATTGAAGCAGCAGGGGATGTCCCAAGTGGGCGGGGGTGGGTTGCCTCCACCATTGTGGGCGGTGACCTGGTGGTGCATGGGGGCAACTCGCTGACCAATGCCAGGCTGGATGACATGTATGTGCTGCGGGTGCATGGGTGAGGTGGTGGCTGGCAGTGGCGGGGGGCATTTCCAGAGAGCTATAGTTGCCAGCTAGCTAGTATTCTGCCAATCAGATTGACAAACACAAATTTAAGGACGGATCACTGCAGATCGCGAGGCTACATTGCATGCTGCATGTATACGAAATAAAATTTTGAGAATATAGGACTACAGTGCTGTGAGAATAATGCACGCAAAAGCTGTTCGGACGTGGCAAGTTTGAAACTGATTTTGTGTTGCCGCATCGGCGATCAGACACATGGCGCACCCAAACTGGTGATCTCCAAATACTTCAGAACAGGATGTAAATGCCATGGAATCTGTAACTGAATTGTATACCCCATGCCATGTCATAACAAAGCCAGACCCCCTTCATCCGCTTGTGCAGCCTCCACCTCCCACAGCTGCACCCGCCTGTCGTAGAAGGAGCAGGTGGCAACCAGGCTGGGCACACTGGTGCAGCCAGGGCCGCCCCACTGCCGTCGGCACCAGTCAGCCCCATAGCCTAGCTCGTATGGCCCGTCGTAGCGCTCCGTGACTGTCATAGAGGCAGGGGTGGGTTGCACGCGCAGAACTGCAAGGGCAGGTCAGCAGCGGGTTGAGAAACATGCCACTGCCATGGGGTGTGTGGTGCTGTTAATTTCGGGCATATCCAATGATTGAAATGGGCATGAATCGTGGGGAAAATACACGCAGCTTGCATGTTCAAGCACTGGCTGCATACTTCCACGTGAGAATGTAAGGGACACTGCAGCAGTGCATGTGCCAGGCTGCCCCTCACCTGCAAAGCCATTGTACATGCATGCCGCCAGCAGCAGGGAGGGGTTTGTCGGGTGCCATTTCAGCCGCCACACGCCGCCCCCAATGTCCACCTGGAGGGCAAGGAACATTTGGTCGTGGGCTTTCCTGGAGGACAAACCCGCACAGGGCGGGCCCCACATGCCGGGTATGCTGCCATGCATCCGGGTTAGAAGACAACATGCAGTGCGTCAGAGCACGCCGGTTGAAAGATCTACTCGAAAATGATCTACTGATTTGCTCGATAATAAACAAATAATTTACTACATATTTTATAAATAATTATTCATTTATTTATTTTATTTTTACATCATTGAAAAGTACACAATTACACTACATAATACAAATTTTATGAATGTAAGCTTCCCACCTTGCAGGTACAAACTGGTGCTGCAGCGCTGCGCATGTCCCACATGCGCACATGGTCATCATAGCTGCCTGTGACCAGCAGGTGGGGCTGGGAGGGGTGGCACTGAATGGAGCACACGCCAGCGCCGTGCGCCCGCCTGCCGCAACAGGCTGATATTATGACAGTTTCAAGCCCAAGGACAAGGGAGGTAGTGGACGCGCTTAGCAAGACTGCATGAGGGCTTGACAGCAGCTGGCATGAGCAGCACGGCCAGTACCACTATCGCAGCCCTGTGCCTGCGCTCAGGGCACGGTGGAATGCAGCATGCAAGACCTCCTCAATGGTGACAATCGTTGGTATGTGCAGTGGGTGGGTGCGTACATTCTGCATTGTGGGCTGCCATCAGCAGGCCTCACCTGCTGGCAAAGGTTGGTGCATCTAGGCCTGAGCGCGTGTCCCAGCCCTTGAATGCAGCATCATCCCCACCAGAGTACAGCACATGTTCCTGCAGCAAGCAACCCTGTTTACCAATTGTGATGCGCGCCATCCATCCTTATGGGCACTGAAGCCGCTGTGTCAGGTACTTGCAATGCACAATGGATCAACCCACGAAGGTGCTTATTTCATCATCACGTAATCCATCCATGCATGTGGGACCCTCCACATCCATGCTCCCCCAGCACATGCCATGAGATGCACTTTTAAAATTTGCATTTATTTCAAGGTCAATGCCATGCACCTTCCCATTGCCATCTGACTGCATGGGTTACCTGCCAACTGTCACGCTCCACCACCCATGCCTCCAGGTCGTGACCCATCCAGTGCTCCAACATCTCCACCCCAGCCTCCCCCAGCTGCATGCAAACTCTGTCAGGGGGCAATCAGCAGTGCAGGGGTACATACCTACCAAGCAGAGGTGATGATTATAAGGCTCCTCTTTTTCAATGCACTGCCGGATTTTGCTAGATAACATCGACATGTGCACAGTCAGCTAATTTTGATACTTGTCTTGCAGCACTGAGTGCACCGCCATGCTATTGCTCAATTGGCAAATTTCATGGGGGTGGGGCAATCACAAAGCTGCGCTGCAAACCCACGCATGTCATGTGCCCAAACCATGCCATTACCTACCTGGCACATGGCAAGGCTGCCATCCGAGTAGCTCACACCAAACCTGTCTGCCCACTGGCTCTGCACGCCAAAACTCACTGACGTCGCCATGGCGTCAGATTCCGATGCCTGACAACTGCCCACATGGCACAGCGCTGCGCTGCCATGGACTGCTCCCTCTAACCGGTAGGCCGCAACCTCCCCTGATGCTGTGGCAGACACCAGGAGAGGGCTTTCGCCCCCTTGCACCGGCCGCCACTTGAGGTCGAATATGCCAGTGGTGTCAACAGTCTGCTGTGGCAGGAGCTGTGTGGTTTTGCCTGGCTGGTGGTCCAGTCTGAACAGGTGCAGCTGTCCTATCCTGGTTTGGGAAGACTCTACCAGCTGGTAGCTGCCCACTGCTAGTATATCTGTGTGAGGCTGTGTAGGGCAGAACTCGGTGCTGTCTGTGTTGAGGTCTAGCGTGACTTCCAGCAGCCTGGTCGGCATGGCTGTCAGCTAGAACACTGAAGCTGGGAACTAGTTCAGAGGCGTAAGCGTTCAATCCATTGTGTCATCTCATGGTAAGGCAAACTAGCTGATCTTTGCAAGCTTAGCGTGTCGACGTGAAGGGCAATAGTGCAGGACCAAGGGAGTTGGGTTCACTTGCATGCATGCATTTGCCGCAGGGCATGGCGCACATTTCGTAGACTTCGTCTGAGCACGTTAAAAGGCATCCACTGAATCCATTGTTTGGCTAAGTAGAGCGTCAAGAGTGGCAAAAGAGAAACGCCAATTTGTAACCATGGCAAGACGGCAGGCGGTAGGTGGCGTTTACGGCCGGCGGCAACGCCACGCCAGGCAACTTTTGTGTCGGCCACAACTCTCGTTTCACACAGACTGAGCTTACAGTTGAGACCATTACCCATTCCGGGCACCGCATTGTAGCCAGGGAAGTATCACCTTTGGCTGCAGTGGGCCTTGCTATAGTACCGGGTTTGAGAACTCGTTGCACCAAATTGGGGCACCATGGCACTCACCAGCAGCCTCCAGCGACTGCACATCTCAGACAATGCCTCAGCCGTGCGTGTGGGCAGCAGCAGCCGGCAGTACCCAGTGTTCGGGGCAGTCTCCTTCAGGACAGCCCGCCCAGCGGCTCGCCTGGCGACCCCCGTTCGCGCAGCCGCAGCTATTGAAGCAGATGCCCCCCCAGCTAACCTGGTCATCGTCACAGCAGCACCCCTGTCATCCAAGGACAAGAGGCGGTCCCGCCGTTTCCGTGACGTGCAGTCGAAGATTCCCGGCAAGGAGTCCCCATTGACGCCCGTGGACGCCATCAAGCTTGCCCTGGACACTGCTTCCGCAAAGTTCACAGAGACTGTGGAGTTCCATGCTAAGCTGAACATCGACCCCAAGTACTCCGACCAGCAGCTGCGTGCAACCGTGAGCTTGCCAGCAGGGACCGGCAAGGAGCTCCGTGTGGCTGTGCTGTGCCAAGGAGAGTCTCAGACCCAGGCCCGGGAGGCTGGTGCAGACTATGTGGGTGCTGAGGACCTGATTGAGAGCATTGCTGGAGGCATGATGGACTTTGACAAGCTGGTGGCCACACCAGACATGATGCCCAAGGTGGCAAAGCTGGGCAGAGTGCTGGGCCCAAGGGGGCTGATGCCCAACCCCAAGGCTGGCACAGTCACGATAGACATCGCTGGGGTGAGTACTGCCACCAAGCTGGGCTAGTAAGAATTCTGCGCTACCTGACAGTACAGTATTGTACCCGCACTGCTGTAAACCTGCGTTGCTGCATACCCATGTAGCCATTTGCGCTGGCTTGGTGTGCCATGCTGACCGCGCCTGGTTTTGCTTTTCACAGGCTGTGAAGGACTTCAAGGGCGGCAAGGTGGAGTACAGGGCAGACAAGGCGGGCAACGTGCACGTCGGCTTTGGCAAGACCTCCTTCACACCAGACAAGCTGTTGCAAAACCTGAAGGCTGTGCAGGTGAGCTTTCAATTGCTCAACTGAGGGTTGCAGAGGGTCAGTGGTTACAGTGGCGCAACACCTCGCCTGACTGTTACCACTGCCTCTGCCTGGTTTGCTACGTTGGTTCATCATTTAAATATGAAAGACCAGCCGGTCTGAGTGCACCTCGCATCTTGCAATTGTTGTTGTTGGTTTGTGGTGTGTTGTTGTGAACCATTGTTGTTGCCTGTGCAGGAGTCCATTGACGTAAACCGGCCCAGCGGTGCCAAGGGCACGTACTGGAAGAGCGTGACGGTGTGCACCACCATGGGGCCAGGGGTGCGCGTGGCCTACCCAACACTCAGGGACCTCAAGCTCGAGTAGGCGGTGCCGACCGGCGCACAGGGGTACTGAACTCTTTGGGAGTGATGGGGGTGGGCTGAACAGCCTGCGGCAGGAACTCCCCGGGCTGCTCTGCACGGCAGGCGCCCTGAGAAACACGTCTGAGCAGCTGCAATATGCACCCTGTGTGAGGGGTTGCAACCTAGCAGTTGGCTGGGCAGGTGGAGTTGAAGAGTGGGTATGCATTTGGCCGGGGAGTGTGCAAGGGCTGACAATGCAACGCAATTGACCATCCTTTGTATTGAGGTCTAGGCCGGGGCGAGTAGATTCGAGGGCGCGTTGATTGAACCTTTCTGTTTCCATTGCTGGGCCACTCTTTTCTTGGTGATGTTGGACAGTTGGTGACTGGCTGCTGGTCCACTGTATCTTGACTGCTGCTACCTTCAGGGTTGTGCAGTTACGTGGGGTACGTCTTCTGTGAGTCTTACACTCCACAAGATAGTGGCAACACACAGCGGCTGAGACAGCGCTTTTGCTGTTTGTAAACAAGTGAATAACCAACAGCTTTGCACACATCATGTCTGTGAGTGTTCACCAAGAGCACTGGGTTGGTATTTGCTCTAAGATGTCCCGCTTGGCTCAAAGATGACAAAGGATCCTGGGCGAAGGTGTGGCATTGACACACAGAACTGTGCTTATTGATAGCTACTAGCATTGAAGGGTGAGCCGAAAGTGGTACACCCGGAGAGGTTCTTGAGGCAGCCTGAGAGGGCCTAGCCCTACAAGTTGGAGTATTGACCAATGGCTGCATCTGCGGCCATGGAATCAGTGCCATACAATAGGTGTGTGTCTAAACAACAGCAGCAGCAGGGCAAGTCCAAGTGGGTTCAACCTGCATTTAAGATCCTGAAAAGTGCGGCATATAGGACAACTCGAGGGTTTTGCAAACACGAAAATGCTAAGACTTGGGAGATACTTGTCATGCTGAATGAACAATGTATGTGCAAACCCTGGACTGCCACCGGCTAAGCGAGAACGCTCCATATCCACTGGCAACACAGGTGTTGCTATGCACATGTAGCCGCCAGGGGGAGTGTCAGCAACGCCGCAAGAGCGAATGCGGCTCTGCAAGGTGCATGCTGCAGGAGCAGCCCTGGTGGGTCATTTCGTAGGCTGATGGCAGCGCCTGCTTGTGACCAGCGCACGTTCTAGATTGCAAGAATATCCTGCAAGGCCCCTGACCCCCACCTCACTGTGACCCCCTTCATACTACTCCTCTTCCACATATTCGCCTTCCTCCCTTTCTTTGTCGGTGTCGTGCTCCCCTGAAATCCCCGCCTCCGCATGGGCATGAGCATCAGCATCAGCATGGTTCTGGGCAACAGCTGCCAAGCTGTCCAACGCATGGTAGGTGCGGTGGTTGCCCCACCCATCCTCGTCCACTTCACCCTCCTGAACATCAGCCTCGGCACCCTCATCGTCTCGAGCGCGCTTGGACGCACGCTTGCCGCCCGGAGCTGTGGCCCCAGGCTTGTTCTTCTTTGCCTTGGCCTCTGGAGCCTGTACAGCATGTCAAATCAGGCATCCACCAGCCAGAATGCGATTATCGGTAGACTATATTCATGCTCATCCTAGGGTTTGTGGACCTTACCAAAGCCTATGACTCGGTAGATAGGGACACAGCGTGGAAGGTGTTAGAATTGAG
>JAULBX010028338.1:0-30638 GCA_032358255.1 Heterotrichella gracilis
AGTATTGCTTCTTATAAAAAAGATTATTGGATGCAAAAGATCATTAACAAGGTCACAAAAATAGAAAACGAACTGAAGGCCGGTAAAACGCTGAATGATTTGAGTTATGATGTGAATTTGATCTACGATGAACTTAAAAAGGAAGAAAAATACAGCCATAAAAAGTGTGAGGTACTTGAAAAAATAAACACCAAAGATTATACGGTAGATGTAGCAAACGAAATAAAAAAATACTTAAATACGACCATTAAGGATCATTACATTAATGTGGACATTAAGGCTCGTAAAAATCACAATGACATCACTCTTAAATTGATCAAAAAGTACGGGAATGATGGATTAGTGAATTTAAAAGATGATTATGAAAATAACAGTTTGACTCAACTGGTAAAAAATTCGAATGATATAAGTGGGGAAAAGTGTCTTGAAAAAAACGGCCGATTAATTCAACAAACCGATCCGGTTTTTCAAGATCCTATAGACTCAAAACTTGGAAGAGCTCACTTCTTTGCACCTCGAAAAAATTTCTTTGGTCTTTACTATTCTACCTTTTGGTTCAATATTTTGATGATATGGGCCATGAGTGTGATCTTGATAATTACTCTTTACTTTGATGTATTTAAAAAGGTGTTGGATAGTTTAGAGGCTTTATTTTCGGTGTTTAAAAAGAAGAAGGCGTTTTAAGCAGGATCAGACATTCAGAATTTTACTAAGATCTATTCTGTTATAAGTTTGAATTTGATTTGTTTGTGAATTGCTTTTTTAACAAACACTTTGATCGGTTTCTGATCTTATCACTCGACAAGGATTCTTGATTTATTTTAGGTTTTAATCAAAATTAAAACTGGAAATAAATGAAAGGTTGCATATCACCACTCATGATCTGATACATTAAAAACACGAGTATGATTGCCAGAGCGCCCATCACGACATAGGACTGATTTGCATACCAGGTTCGGTATTTGTTTTTAATGGTTTCAGGGATCCAGTGAATTAAATATCCAAGTACGATCATGGCGAATACAAATTTGTAGGCCAATATTATTTCCACTAAAAAATCAAGCTCTAAATGATTTTTTATGCGATCAAAAATGGTACTTACTGTTTGAAGGTCGCTACTTCTGAAAAAAATACGGGTGAAACTGATGAAAGAAAGTGTTATCAGGATAAAAATGGACTTTAATAACCAGTTCTCTGAATTTTTAAACGGGGAGATCTTTTGCCATGATTTATGAACGATCAATCCCAATCCATTTAAACCGCCCCAAATAATAAATAACCAGCTGCTACCATGCCATAATCCACCCAATAACATGGTTACCATTAGGTTAATATTGGTATTTATTGTTCGACGCACCCCTGAAAAGAAATAAGATAATAGCAATAAAAATACGGCCAGAAAGAGGCAAACCAGAATCAGAATTAATTTCCCACTAAGTAATACCAGAAATAAAACCAGAATGCTGATCGCAAGATAAGAGCCGATGGTTCCGTTTCTATTTCCACCTAAAGGAATATAGAGATATTCTTGAAACCAAGATGAAAGTGAGATGTGCCAGCGCTTCCAAAATTCACTTGTACTACTTGCTTTGTAAGGAGAATTAAAATTCATTTTTAATCGGAAGCCCAGAATCAAGGCCAATCCTATCGCCATATCGGTATAACCGCTAAAATCCATATAGATCTGCAAGGAATAAGCAAATATGCCGATGATGGTTTCGGTGCCGGAATATAAACCGGGATTATCGAAAATACGATCAACAAAATTCAAGGCGATATAATCAGCGACGATCTTCTTACAAAAACCATTCATGATCCAGAAAAAAGCCAATCCAAATTCAGATCTTTCTAATTTATAAGGCTCGTAAATTTGATGAATAAAATCATGAGCCTTCACAATTGGTCCTGCTACCAGGTGAGGAAAGAAGCACACAAAAAAACCGTAATCAAAAATAGATTTTACGGGTACAATTTTTTGACGATAAAGATCAATGGTGTAGGATAATGACTGAAAGGTAAAAAACGAGACTCCCACCGGAAGTAATAATTTATCGACGCTGAACGAGGTGGAGAAAAAGGTATTTGAGAATGCGGTAAAGTGATTAAAAAACGGAGAATGAGAGCCTGTTATTTGGTTATAACTTTCATTAAAAAAATATGCGTATTTAAAGTAACACAGTAATGAAAGGTTTAAGATAACGCTTATGCTAAGAAATAATTTTCGAGACAAGACCGATTTGCTTTGATGGATGCGTTTTCCCCAGAAGTAATCGCTGCCAATGGTAAATAAAAGCAAGAGGACAAAAATGCCACTTGTTTTAAAATAAAAAAACAAACTAACTATTAAAAGATAGATCGTTCGGGGTTTATTCTTTTTATAAACAAACGAATAAGCTAAAAGAACGAGCATAAAAAATGCCCAAAAAAACAATTGTGTAAATAACAATGGTTTATCGTGAGAGTAGTTGATTATTTCTTTTAAACTTATAATACCTTTTATTATTTTTTATGATTCATGTAAGATTTATGAAGTGCTTCATACATTAAATTTCCGAGTAAGGTGTACCCTTTATTGGTAAAATGTACACGATCTTTATTGGCCAGTCCTGCTTTCTGCCATTTGAGCATTGATTTATAGCCACCCATTAGAGCAAACAAATCCCAAACAGCCACCTGGTGTTTTTCCATAAGTTCAAACATAGCCTGCTGAGCGGGAATGGTTCTCTTATTCGAATTTTTTCGTTTGACAAAATTATCTGTTGTAGTGGTAAGAATTATAGCAGCATTAGGATTTGTTTGTTTTATGAAGGTAATGAGGGTGTCGTAGTTTTCAATAAAATTATCTTTTTGAAAATCTTTTGACTGTGTATCATTTACACCAAGTGATAAAATAAACAAATCTCCCTGGAGAGTTTGAAGTTGAGGTAATAATTGAGAGCATCGTAAAAAGGAACTACTGGAGGCTCCGTTCGCACCAAGACCGGCGAGGTAAAATCCGGGATCCTTCTCGTTTTCACAGCTAAGACCATACAAAGTAAAATTCTTTTGAATTGTATCTAATTTGGTTAAATTAAAAAGAATAGAATCAATCGCCTGAGAAAGATGAAAAAGTGTGTAACCAAATTGAGGAAATTCTTCTCTGCTTATTTTAATACTATCGGATAAAGCATGAACAAATTCAAAACTGGAATTAAAATTATGAAATACCTTTATTTTGTTGACCTTTTTACAGGAAGCTTTTTCTGTGAGCTTCACGCCGAAATAACAAGAGCTGTCGTTTGTAGAAACGCTTAATGCATTCATTCCTAAAGGCTGACAATATTCTTTGCCATTGGCCCGGCATCTTTTCCAATTACCGCTTGAGAATGAAGAGGCATAGGGCTGAGAATTTGTTTTAGCGATCTTATAAGGAAATGTAAAATAACCTCCTCCCCGGGTTTGAAACTCATTTTGGAGATCGGTAATAAATGTGTTAGACCAAGTTCCTCCCTGAACATGTGAACCACCCATATGGACGATGTTGACACGATCAAATTTCCCGTTTTTCATGTCTTCCATTTTTGAAAACAATTTCATAAACATAGAACTATCTGCTGCATAAGACAGATGGTTGTGTTTTTGATCAATGAACGAGTAGGTTGGCGAAGCGGTTTGCGCAAAATGAGTGAAACAAGTAAAAAATAAAGAGCCTATAATCATGCGCTTTAATTTAGTAGCTAAATATGGTGTGGGACGATGGATATTCAATTTTTTGATTTTAGATAATTATTATATTCTTTAATTAGTTCAGAGTACAGCAAGGTTGCTATTTTACGTGCACCTTGCGGACTAAAGTGGGTATAGTCTGTTGCTGCCATCCTTTCTTCCACCCAAACAGGCATTGAATTTTTACCACCCATGCTATCGTACATATCATAAAAAGCACATCCACTTTCGAGTACTATCTTTTTGATGGCATTTCGCATGGTTTCCAAATAAGGATAAGTGACATAATCGGTGCCAATTTTAATGCTCATATCTGAAGGCCCAATAAAAAGTATACTTGCATTGGGTGCCATTTTTTTAAGTAGGGTGAGTTGATACTTTAAATATCCAGCATAATTTTCGGCCATTTGAGGATCGTTGATTGCCGGAAGGGAGTTTCCACCAAACTGAAGAATGATCAGTTTCACATTGAGGTACTGATAAAAATCTTTTAGTTGTTCGTTATTGATGTGATGAAAAAACGTTCCGCTACTTCCGCGCATGGCGATGTTATCAACCATGACCCCTTTTTCACTTTCCATGGATACGCCATAAATGTCAGGACTATCTTTACCCTTAAATTTAAACGTATGAGTATTTGAGCCATTACCAACAGAGTATTCATGAATTCTAAAATTACCACCCGCTTCCAAGCTATCGGCAGAAATCAGAGCCGGACCATCGTAAAATTCGCACCAGGTTCTTTTTTGTGCCCCTCCATAAAATAATTTTATTTTTTTATACGCCATTGCATTTGTGCCACCCAATTTTGTGGTGGTGATGGCAAAACTTGAACTTAAAACAGAAGAAGTGTCTGTGACTTTTCTGAAAGGGGCGAAACGGTTAAAACCCGCCAAAACGCCATAATTTGAATGATTCACCCGTTTATCTTTTGCGGTAAACACATTGTAATAAGTCCAGCATTTGGAAGTGTTTACTTTATTTATAACACTTGGAGTAACCGGCAAGAGGGTGATGAGACCCGGTCCTTCACCACCGAATTGTCCTTGAAATTTTAAACGGAGATAATCGGTGATACGATCACCTTCAATTTGAGAATCGCCATAATGTAGAACACGGATGGCCGTAGGATTCTTTTTTAATTCGTAGAGAGCATCAAAAAACTTCTTTAAGGCGGCAGGATTGTTAGTTTGAATGCTTGTAATCAACTTATGAGATTTTTCTGAAGCCTCTTTATGAACCAAGGTCTCTGAAGAATTTTCAGCACTCCCTTTTTTGCCCGTGTTGATATTCGTTGTCTTTAAATCTTTCTTATTGCTCCTATCCGGATCTTCAATTTTAAACGTTGTATCTATTGTTTCTACCGATTCAATAATTTTAGACACTTCGGTATTTACCTCCGTTGTTTTAAACAACCTTGACATAGAAGGAAAATTGAGTTTCAAGTCAGCCTTTAATGCCACGCCCTCTTGCGGAAAAACAAGTGACATAAATGCCAGTGATAAAAAAACAAACAAGCCAAAAATAAAGCTATGCCATGGTTTGTGCATGATATAAAAATAACAAAGCTGTTGTTGGCTCTGAAAGTTATAAAAAAGAGTTGTTGACAAAGAACATTGAATAATTAGGACAATAATGTAAGAGGTTTTAACTTTATGCTGCGTGAAAAGCGAAAAAAAATACCTGATTGTTATTGCAGGACCTACGGCCGTTGGTAAAACGGCTTTATCTATCGAATTAGCCAAACATTATCACACTGTTATTCTTTCAGCAGATTCGAGGCAATTTTATAAAGGCTTGGATATTGGCACGGCGAAACCAAACAAAGAACAATTGACCGCTGTGCCACACTATTTCATCGATACGAAGAGCCCCGGAGAACTATATGGTGCCGGACATTATGAAAAGGATGCGATAAAACTGCTTGACGAATTATTCAAAGAACATCAGGTGGTATTTCTGGTAGGTGGCTCAGGCTTATACATTAATGCGGTTACAAACGGAGTAGACGATTTTGTTGAAGTTCCGGCAGGTTTGCGAGAGGAGTTAAATACACTTTATACTGAAAAAGGTTTAGGGTGGCTTCAAGAAGAATTAAAACTAAAAGACCCCGAATATTTTGATTCGGTAGATACCAATAATCCACAGCGATTAATAAGGGCCTTAGAAGTCTGTTTGCACACAGGACTTCCCTACTCCTCTTTTTTGAACAGGCCGCGTGAAGCCAGAAAATTTGAGATTGTAAAAATTCTTATCAATACCGATCGGCAACAATTGTATCAACAAATTAATGCACGTGTGGATGAAATGATGGCAAGTGGTTTGTTAGAAGAAGTGAAGAACAACAGTATTTATAAAAAAGAAAATGCATTAAAAACGGTGGGTTACAAAGAACTTTATGCATTTATGGATGGAAGTTATGATCTTAAGACAGCCGTAGAAAAAATAAAACAACACACCCGTAATTATGCCAAACGGCAATTAACCTGGTTTAAAAATCAAGATCAATTTCAGGAGTTTGCACCAAATGAATTAAGTGAAATTATGCAATTCATTAATCAAAAGATGGAGGATTAAACCCGGTGTGACGCATGTAACCCTAAATAGACCCTTGAGAATCTCAACTGTGTAAGATGTGAGATTTTATTTGGTTTTTAATGCAATCTTTTTTCAAGAAAACCTTACAAAAACTAATCCCGATGTCTATCGAAAGGGAATATCCGCACTCTGAAGGAATCCAATAGACTAAGACAGAGTTCGCTAATAATATTAGTTTCTACTGCCTAATTATGATTTAAATTGAAAAATAAGCTATTAAGTTTAAAAAGGTCCAAATACCTCCTGCAACCAACCCAAAAATTGCCATCCACCTATTTTTGTATTTTTGTGGTGCTTTGGAAATTTGATTCAATGAAATTGCTCCGAGTATCACTGCTGCTATTCCAAAAATAGGTATAAATCCAAGTATAGAACTGATAAAGCTGATCAAAGCTAAAACGTTCATTTTTTGTTTAATTGGTTCTACTTTGCGTGCATCCGGTGTTTGAGTTCGCACCGTTTCTTTAAAAACTTCTTTTGTTCCATTGGCATACTTCACCATAAATATTTTATCGCCATTTGCCACTCTTAAAGGGCCATCGAGATTGTTGCATGGCAGATATTTGATGGTACCGTTAAAGATCTCAACCACTTTCACTGTGAGTTCTGTTCCATCCCGAAAAACAAGCACATCGGCGCAGGAGTCATTTCCGGTTTTAATTTGTTTTGCTATAAATTTACTCACTCTCGGCAAGCCCATTTTATTTGCCGAAGCTGTTAGTTCTATCCGGGTCGTTTCTAATACAACATTTACTTGTTGATTTAAGTGTTCTTGTCGGGTAAGTTTAGACTCAGACTTCAGATTTTTTTCTTGCTTCGTTTTCTGTTGTGAATTAGTATGCCAGGCCAAATGATAACCTTTTCGGTAATGACGTTTGCTGATGGTACAATTTGAGAAAACAATTGTGAATAATAGTAAAATAGAAATGGTGCTTATTTTTGGTATCATTGGATAAGAGATTATTCGTTTTCTAAGATAAGGATTTTCATTTAGAAACGTTAAGTCTGATAAAAATAGTATGCATTGAACTTATAAAATCGTTAAGAATTGTTTTTTTATAGCGACAAACCAATACAGATCTTAGAAAAAAAACACAGATAAGGCGTTTGGAACTGTAAATTAACACTTACTTTTACTGCAGGTGAAATCAGATTTCCGATTAGAATATGTCAATCGTAATTAACACTCCATTAAAAAAGATGACTTTATAACTTCGTTCAATACCACATGATTTCCATTCTTAACGATTATAAAAAACTTGAACGCTCCGTTAAAAATGCAATTGCTTCTGAATTTTTCATTCAAACAGTGAATGCTACCTTCATGAACATTCTGCCTCTGTACATGAGCAGAAAAGGATTTCATGACCAGGAAATTGCCCTGTTCATTACCTTCCGCTTTATAGGAGTATTTCTATTGGCGTTGCCCTTGGGCCACTTTATTAAAGGTAGAAAACTGCTCCCCTTGTTTTATCTGTCAAATATATGTGTGCCGTTCTTTGGCATTTGTATTGTTGTTTTTATTGCTCTGCAAATAAAGATCCTTGCATTGATCTCTCTTGTATTATGGGGTGCTTCTTTTACATTCATGCAAATACCAATCTTTCCCTTTGTTTTAAGGAATACATCAAAAACACAACATACTGCTGCCATCGCCTTGAGTTACAGTACCTGGAGTTTTGGAGGAATTGTGAGTGGCAGTGTGATTGCCATTTTAGATTTTATAAACCCTGTTTTTTTTGACGAACAGTTCATCCTACTTTTCTTTTCTGTGCTTGGTTTTGGTGGTCTTTATTTTCTAAGTAAAATAAAAAACTTTAAAGAAATTGTCTTAGAACCTGAAAAAGAAGGAGGGCCAAGAATAAATCAATCTTCAAATACGGACTGGAGACTTGTTTTAAAAGCGCTCTTTCCTACCCTCATTATAGCGACAGGTGCCGGTTTAACCATTCCATTTATCAGTTTATTTTTTGATCAGGTTCATCATCTTGGAAAAGGAGGGTTTTCGGTGTTGAGTTTTATTGCCTCCTTATTGGTTGCTTACGGTGCCATGTTGGTTCCTAAAATAAAAGAAAAAATTGGTTATAAAATTGCCATACCTACTACTCAGTCATTGGCCGTGATTTCTTTGGTGGCTTTAGCTACCACGCAATATTATAGCTTTTTACCAATTGCTCTTATCATTGCTTCTTTCTGTTATTTATTAAGACAACCCTTGATGAATATGGCCGGACCGATGACTTCTGAATTAGTTCTAACCTATGTGGGAAGAAAAAACAGAGAAATCACCAGTGCCCTTATTTCGGCCATTTGGAGCGGTAGTTGGGTGTTAAGCGGGTTTATGGTAACGGTGTTATTTGCTTATCATTATAGTTTTGGAACCATCTTTTTGATCACTTCGGTTTTATATGCCTTTGGCGTTATCCTCTATTATTTGCTTATCTTAGATCATACCAAACGAGAAGAAAAAGGTTTAATTGAAAAATAAGATACTCTATACCATTTGTTTTTGGCTTATCTGGATGAACCTCTTTTCCCAGATTTGTATAACTAACTTAAAAAAAGCGAATTGTCAGTTATTTAGCGGTCAGCTTTACGCATTTGGCTTATTAAGTCGTGCCCAAAATGAAACGCTCTGCATTTATAAGCTCAATTCTCAATTAAGTGTCACTGACAGCTTGCTCATTAAACTCTCAAAAGCTAAAAATGAAAATTATCTGCCAGTATATTCAGATACACTCCATGGCTTTTTAAATATCTATTTGCAGCAGGAGAACAAAAACACCGTGACCATTTTCCGATTTTCGAAAACGTTCGAACTACTTAAAACTATTCCCTCTGTTGATATTGCGCGCCTGAACAATACCTCTCTTTTTGATTCAGATGTATTTTGTTCTAATGACGAAATGTATTCTATAAAAACAACAAATGACAGCAGTGGTAAACAATTTTACATCAATAAATTCAAGCTAAAATCAGTAGAAGCCAACTTTGACTATGAATTAAAATGGCAATTTCCTTTCGAAAGAAAGAATGTTGAAAATGCCCATGTTTTCTTTGCCAATACTCGGTTTTTATTGGTCTTTGTGCATGTAGCAGGAGGCACAAAAAAAGGGGAATGGATCTTAAAGTTAAATTCATTTAACGGGCAATTGATCAAAGCCAGCAAGATCAATGACAAGGCAGAAAAGAACACCTACATTTATGGTTCGCACTATTTTGATCAACAAACCAAATCAGTTCATTTTACCGGCGCGCTATTCCCTGATCAACAATTGGATCTTTCAAAAAAGTTATGGAAAATTGAGGATGCGACACACTTTGCCCTTTATTATTTTGTGATGGACAGTCTAGGTGAAATAGTGAATAAACAAGGTTTCACTCTTCCCATTGTTGCCGGATCAAGCGGTGCAAAAAAAGTAAGCAGTTCCTATTTGTTAAAAACAAATGATCTTAAAAAAAGTCCGGAAGGTGGTTTTGTTTTTAATGGAGATATTTATAAGCAGACCAAGCCTTCGAGCTGTTTTCAATACGTTAACAGTTCGCGCTTTTATTTGACAAAATCTGAAAACGGTTTAGTCCTTAAAAAAAATTCGCTGAATTCTAATAACCTGATTGAAGATTACATTTACACCAAAGATCGCATGGATCTTAATGGAAAACTGTGCATGGATAGTGTTTCAAATCCATTAAAATTAATGGCCATCGAACCCGGAATGCCTGTAAAACTGGCATTTAAATTAGATGAAGAGAATAACCCTTATTGGTTACTCAACAAACACAGTTTTAATAAGAACAATGTCAATTATTCAATGGTGAGTCCGGTTAAAAAGATCTATCAGATTACTTCAATTGAGGATATTCCCGAAAATAAATCTCCCCGAATGCTCGTTCTCAATTTGAATCAATTTGTTATTTTTCATCAACTGGAAGAAGAAAAATTTCAATTAAAATTATATACCTGGTAGTTTCAAAATATTAACTTTGCAAGTATGATACAACGCAAACAAACTCTTTATCTTTTATCTATTCTTATCATTAGCACAATATTGCTAGTTGTTCCAAGTGCCTCCGTTGATTTTAATAATCAATTGGTGAAAGTTTATCTTTTACCTTTTGACTTTGAAGGACTTTCGGCAAGTGTAGCGCAAATGGCAGCGATGTTAATTAATTTCATCAGTCTCATCCTGGCTTTTACTTGTATTTTTCTTTACAAAAAAAGAAATCTTCAATTAACGATGAGTTATTCTCTCATGATCATTTGGTTATTACTCACCTTGATCATGTCTTTTATGCCTTTGGTGAATGAAGCAGATGGAGTGGCTATTCAAAACACCAATTATGGAACCTTGTTAGGAATTTTCGGCATGTTAGGTTCCTATATGGCTGCGCGCTTGATCAAAAAAGACATTGAATTGCTCAAGAGTGCCGACAGGATACGCTAATAAATTCTAGTTTTGGTTCTGCTTGTTTCAATTTGCTGAAAAAGAGTCAATACATCGAGAAACTTAAAAGGTCAAATTCACGATCAACAGTACTTCACCACGCAGCACTTCTATTGTTGTACTGTCGCCTTTTTTAAATTTTGAAAGTGCTTTCATGTAGCCTTGAACGTCTTTGACTTCAGTGTCACCTAATTTTTTCACAATATCGCCTTTGAGAATACCGGCTTTAGCAGCAGGTTTATTGTCTGTCACGCCATCAATTCGCATGCCAGGACCTTCAAAGGTATAATCCGGCATAACACCCATGGTGACTTTAAAAGACATTTTAGTGGATTCCTGTGAACGTGTTTTGGTAAAACTTAATTTCGGATAAGCGTAAGTTTTTTCAATCAAGGTGGCAATGTATTTTAAAACCTCGGCTTCTCCTGTGTAATTGATCTTATCGGCATCGTCGCTTGGTTTATGGTAATCGGCATGTTGGCCTGTGAAAAAATGCAATACCGGAATATCTTTTAAGTAAAAGGAAGTTTGGTCGCTTGGCCCAATTCCACTGCTATCTTTAATGATCTTAAAGTTAGATGAAATAGAATCTAAAAGTGGCACAAACACCGGAGAGGTTCCTACACCATATACGAGGAGCTTTTGTGTAGAATCATTTAATCGGCCGATCATGTCCATATTGATCATGTAATTCACCGAGTTTAAAGCGATATCGGCATTATCACACCATTTTTTAGAACCTAATAATCCCAGTTCTTCGCCACTAAAACAAATAAATAAAAAGTTATATGGTTCTGTTCTTTTATTTGAACTAAAGTATTTTGCTAATTCTATGACTCCGGCTGTACCGCTGGCATTATCGTCGGCACCATTATGAATCTTTCCATCCGGATTTGGATCAAGGCTATTACGGTCATGCCCTAAACCCAAATGGTCGTAATGTGCGCCAATCACAATGGTATAAGGTGCTTTATTATTGAGATAACCAATGACGTTGTTTCCTGACCTCTCTTTTATGTTCGCCAAGGAAGTGTCGTGTGGATCCAGATTTTTCTTGAAGGTAAACGGTTTTAAATAAGAGTTATTAAAAGAACTTAAACCTGTTTTTTTGAATTCAGAAGCAATGTAATTGGCTGCCACTAACTCTTCAGGTGAAGAAGTTCCCCGGCCCTTTAATTCATCGGAGGCTAAGTAAGTGATGTGTTTTTTAATGTTTTTAGTGTCGAATTTTTGGCTCATGGCATTTGTTGACACTGCACAAATAACAGAAATAAGGATAAGAATACGCATGGTCAAAATTAGTGAAATTCCAGGAAAAGTTCTGTTAATCTTGTTAAGAAATGCTATCTTTATTCCTATATAGATAATTGAAAAAAAATTCAATTATCTACGATGTAAGTGTTTGTAAAGGTTTTATTTATTGATCTCTAAAGAAACCTAACAAACACTAAATCGGGATTTATCGCACTAAGAGATCAGTGCGCTCAAAAATTCGCTTCTAATCTCTAATTGCGATATAATATGATAGAAAATGAAGTTATACTGCGAACAGCCACTTTTAATCCAAAGGTAAAAACCTACATTTTTTTAGTGGTGTTATTTTATCTGATCGTGACTATAGTTGGATGGCTGATATTACCCTTTTGGTTATTGGGCTTTGGACAATGGTTGAGTACTAAATTCTTCCATACCTTAAAATGTCAGTTAAGTACTAAAACCCTGCGTTTTTCGAAAGGATTGATCTTTCATATTGAAAAAACCATTCCATTGGAAAATATTCAGGATCTATCCTTTTATGGAGGTCCGATTTTAAGGTCCATGGGTTTAACCCTTATAAAAATTGAAACAGCCGGTGGTGGTGGACATCATAACAACAACGTGATGAGCATGCTGGGGATTGAAGGAGCAGAAAGTTTTAAACTAGAGATCTTAAACCAGCGCGAAAAACTGATCAAAGAAAAATATCAGCAAGTTAGTTCTATCAAGGAACCTGAATCTAATCGACTCAGCGAATCTTTGTTAAGAGAGATCAAAAACGAACTCACTGAAATAAAAATAGCACTAAAAAAATAAATCTTTTGGGTATCTTTAAACCCGAAAATAAAGATAAATGGCGAAGACATTACAACAATTACACATAGGGCTTTTAGGCGGCGGACAATTGGGCAGAATGATGATACAAAGTGCCATAAATTTAAACCTCAACATTTCTGTACTTGATCCTGATAAAAATGCCCCCTGCAAACATCTGGTTAAAAAATTCACGCAAGGAAGTCTGACCGATTTTGATACTGTTTATGAATTCGGAAAAGATAAGGATCTGATCACGATTGAAATTGAGAATGTAAACGTAGAAGCTTTAAAAGCATTGGAGAAAGAAGGAAAAAAAGTATTTCCACAGCCTCATATCATTGAATTAATTCAGGATAAAGGTTCTCAAAAAATGTTTTATCAACGCAATAATATTCCCAGTCCTGATTTTTTTCTGGTAGAAAATAAAAAACAAATTCAAAAATACGCCGACTATTTTCCGTTTTTTCAAAAACTACGCAAAGGTGGTTATGATGGAAAAGGGGTGGTCAAATTAGTGAGTCCGCATCACCTGGATAAGGCCTTTGAAGCGCCAAGTGTATTAGAGCGCTTGGTGGATTTTGACAAAGAATTATCGGTTGTTGTGGCGAGAAATGAAAGTGGCGAGATCAGATGTTTTCCGGTGGTGGAATGTGAGTTTAATCCGGAAGCTAATCTGGTAGAATTTTTGTTTAGTCCGGCAAACATTAAAAAATCGGTCGAAAAAGAAGCCATTAAAATTGCCACAGATGTTGCGGAGAAACTAGGAATAGTAGGACTTTTAGCCGTTGAATTGTTTTTAACCAAGGATGGTAAAGTTTTAGTGAATGAAGTGGCTCCACGCACACATAACAGCGGGCATCATACCATTGAGGCAAATGTCACTTCGCAATTTGAACAACACCTAAGAGCTATTTTGAATTTGCCTTTGGGTGATACCTCTATTGTGAGAGCCGGGGTGATGGTGAATTTATTAGGTGATTTTGGGTATGAGGGAAATGCCATTTATCAGGGATTAGAGGATGTTTTGAAATTCAGTGGTGTATATGTTCATTTGTATGGGAAGGCTGTCACCAAACCCTTCAGAAAAATGGGTCATGCCACTATTGTAGATGATGATATATTAAAAGCGAAACAAAAGGCTAAACTGGTAAAAAACACTTTAAAAATAATAGCTTAACATAAAAATATACCCATGGAAAAACGTACATGCCCAGAGTGCGGAGAAGTTATAAAAGGAAGAATAGATAAAAAGTTTTGCAGCGACATGTGTCGCAATGCCTATAATAACAAGCAAAACAGCGATACCAATAATTACGTTAGAAACATTAATAACGCCTTGCGCAAAAACCGGCGTATTTTAGAAGAAAGTTTACAAGGGGAAAAAACAACAGTTCCTAAGCAAAAGCTAACAGACAAAGGGTTTAATTTTTCCTTTTATACCAACCAGGTGATCACCAAAAACAATCATACGTACACGTTTTGCTATGAGTTTGGATATTTGCCTTTGGAGGATAAGAATTTGATCTTAATTGTGAAGCGGAAGGGGGAGTAATCATAATTACCCTTCAGTAGGAGAATCATGTCAACCCTTAGGGATTGAAAAAACTAGATCATTCCTATTGAGTTTAAATTCTATGAACAACATACTATTTCAAATAAAGTCGCGTTATCTATTTGTCCCACTTTTTTTAGCATTTACCTAAAACCATGCCATGAAAACAAAACTATGGAGAAGGATTTTTATTCAGTTAATATTTATTACATTTTTCCTTCCGCTTTATTCACAAAGTGTTCTTTTTGATTGGGTTAAAAGCAGTAATGTTGCCGGAAATGAAGATGGAAATTCGATAGCTACAGATACAATTGGAAATGTTTATTTGACTGGAAATACAAATGGTGGGATTTATATTTCAAAAACAAATATTGCCGGAAACATACTTTGGGAAAGACATATTGGCGTGTCTGGAGTTAATGATGGCTATTCAATAGCAGTTGATGCCGATGGTTATGTATATATCACCGGACTGTTCTTTGGCACAATTGATTTTGACCCAGGAGTTGGAACACATACCTTAAGTCCTTCTAATAATAACGGGGATCGTGATGCTTTCGTTTTGAAATTAGATTCGTCAGGCATTTTTCAATGGGCTAAACAAATGGGTGGAATAAACTTTGATGCCGGAACATGTGTTAAAGTAGATAATTTAGGAAACATTTACCTCTCAGGTACCTTTCTCGGAACAGCCGATTTTGACCCAGGAGCTGCGGTTTATAATTTAAGTTCCCTCTTTTCAAGTGTTGATGTTTTTATCGTAAAACTTGACTCATTAGGGGATTTTATTTGGGCAAGTCAAGTAGGTGGGCACTTAAGCGAGCTCTCTAGCTCATTAGAACTAGATCAATTTGGCAATATACTTCTTGCTGGGGAGTTTCAAGGAACTCCTGATTTTGATCCCGGACCTGGAAATTACTTTGTGCCCACAAATGGTGGATATGATATATTTCTCTTAAAATTAAATACAAATGGAAATTTTGTTTGGATGAAACAATATGGTGGAAGTTTGAATGACAAAAATGTTCAGATGACCACTGATTATGATGGAAATATTTATATGTCAGGTAACTTCGGCGACCTTGTAGATTTTGATCCTAATCCCGGCTATTTTTATTTAAATGGAGGGGGTGCTTTTATTCACAAATTAGATTCTTCCGGAAAATTCCGATGGGCCAAACAGATTACTGGTGCAGATTATAGCCATCTCTCAATATCTGTTGACAAACTTGGGAATGTTTACACTTCAGGTGAAATAATTTATCCCATTGATTGCGATCCGGGTCCTTTAGATAATATACTAACAAAACATGGAAATCAAGATATTTTTGTACTTCAATTAAATGCAAAAGGCGAATTTAAATTAGTTAATCAAATTGGTGGAGTGTTCGGTAGTGGTATTTGGTCGAATGATATACATATAGATAATTTAAATAATATTTATGTGACAGGCCATTTTTTCGCTCATACTAATACAAATGAATACACCGATTTTGATCCGGGAACTTCGACATATAGTGTGGTGCCAAAAGCACACGACAGATATTTACTTAAACTATCACAACAAAATGTGACAGGGCTGTTAGATACAGGATTCGTGAGCACAAGTAATAACGGGGTAGGAATTCAAGAGGAGTACTATGACCGGAAATTCAACATTTATCCGAATCCTACTGATGATATCTTACACGTACAAATTGACAATTCAAAAAGTGATGTCTCATTAAATTTACTGAGTAGTATTGGAGAAATAATTTTCAAGTCAAAACCAATATATGAAAATAATATAAGGTTTGACCTATCTGAACAAGCACCAGGAATCTATTTTATTGAAATAATACTACCTGATCAAACAAAAAGATTTAAGGTCATAAAAAACTAATTATAGAATGAAAATAATTCTGAATCTAGTATTCATTTATCTTTTGCAATTCATGTGCACTGCCCAAGCTTTGAATTTTCAATGGACTAAACAAGTGAGTGGAAATCCAGGAGTGAATAGATGTATCGGTCGTTTTATTACAAATGACCAAAATGGAAATATCTATGTTACCGGTGTTTTTGTTGGTACAGTTGATTTTGACTCAGGGCCTGGCACTTCATTTTTAACCGCATCATACTGGACAGACATTTTTGTGCTTAAATTGGACAGGGATGGAAATTTTATTTGGGTAAAAAAAATAGGCAATACTTCTCAAGAAGAAATTGCAGGAATTGTGGTTGATAATAATGAAAGTATTTATATTTCGGGATCTTTTATTGGTACTATTGATATGGATCCAGGTATTGGCAATTTCAATTTAACCCCACTTGGAAAATCAGACGCTTTTATTTCAAAACTAAATTCATCCGGAGATTTAGTATGGGTTAAACAAATTGGAGGGGATTCAGTTGACACAAGTACAGATCTTGCTCTTGACCCTTCAGGAAACGTTTTAATCACCGGAGCATTCAGAGGCACTGTTGATTTTAATCCTGGTCCATCAACATTAAATCTCATTGCGCCATTAAATGCACACAATATCTTTATTTCAAAATTTGACCCATTTGGAAATTTGATCTGGGCCAAAAACATAGCTAGCCAATCAAGTAATCATGCAAATTCAATTTCTTCAGATAATTTAGGAAACGTTTTTATTGGAGGAGTAATGAATGGAACTATTGATTTTGACCCTGGTCCTGACACGAATTATATTAACGCTTCCATTGAAAGTATATTTATTACTAAACTTGATGCATTAGGGAATTTAACTTGGGTGACTAAAAAAAGCGGGTACAACTACGAAAATAAATTAACTGATCTAAATGTAGATCAATCCGGAAATGTGTTTGCTTCAGGAAAAATGGAAGATAACAGTGGAGGTTCAACATTTATATGGAAATTGGATGCGTTTGGTAATTTTATTTGGGACAGGCAATTAAATGCATATTATGATGTAACTATAAACGCCTTTGCATTAGATAATACCGGGAATGTATATACCACGGGTTCTTTTAATACTTCCGTAGATTTTGATCCAGGGCCTGGATTTCAGTATCAAACAACTGCAGGCTATTATTCAATAGACGTTTTTATTTCAAAATTAGATGGTTTAGGTAATTTTGTATGGGCTAAACAGATGGGAGGCACTTCAAATAATTTCAGCTATTCAATAAGCATGAATACTTATGGAAATATTTTAACTGTCGGGACCTTTAGTGGCATTACTGATTTTAATGAAGATGCAGGAACATGTTATCTACAAAGTATAGGATACAGTGATATGTTTATTCATAAAATGGGTGATGGTATTACAAGTGTAAGAGAGGAAAGCAATTCACAAAAAATCAAACTTTTTCCTAATCCCGTTTCGGAAAATCTTTCAATCATATTAGATAACAACAAACCTTTTGAAAAGGCACTTATTTATGACATCACCAACAAACTCGTCAGAGAGTCCAATGAAATAAGTTCTGTAATCTCCGTTGCAGATCTGCCTAAAGGCATATACTTTATAACAGTTTATGTAAAGGAAAAGGTTTTTAAAAGTAAGTTTATTAAGGAGTAAATTTTAGCATTTAATTATGCTTCACTCTGGCCTACTCCTCATTCACATAATACAACTTATAAAATTTCATGCCGCGTTCTTCATCAAATCCGCGTTCAACAAATTCGTGTTTGCCATGGATGTAGATGTGAAAGTTTTTATCGAGTTTTACCACGCTGCTCATGTATTTGCTATTTTTCTTGACAGCAGTTTGTGACACATCAAATTCGTCAATGGCCGTAAGATCCATGCGTTTATTAAAATCTCCTCGGTAATCGTTGAACGCTTCGATGATCTCGGGTTGCACCAATACTTCTTTTTCAAAATCCTTTAAATTAAATTTATCTTTTTCTTTAAAGTATGAGGTGCTTTTGTTGAGCATCATCATTTGATCTTGTTTGTTCACACTGTTTGCTTCCGTTAAGATCTCTTCACAAAAACCACGAGAGGCGTCAATAAAATTTTTGGTGTGGTAATAGCCGTTAGCCTTGATCTTGGCATTCAAAAAATCTTCTTCCCAATACAAGGCGCATTCTGCTATTCGGTTATTGGTATCAACGATGCTCATTTTATACCCATTCTTTTTATCCAGGTTATATACCAAACAGCCTTTATCCAGTTTATTAATATTAATGCCGTTATCACAGTCGATGTCAAATTCATCTACATGCTGATATACCTTTAAAAATGTTTCTTTGTTCTCTGTCTTAAAAAAACCAATGGCATCGGTTAATTCGCCGTCAATAACAGCATCCACGAAGTAACATACAAAAAACTCTCCGCCATTGATCTTCGGATGCATGCTTTGATTGTAAAGATGCTCAGCCACTTTTTTGGAATGTTTAATAAACTCCTTTCGTGAGGAAAATAAATCCTCCACGGCGTTTGCCACACTATCCAGACTAATATCCACCTTACCCTTAAACTGATGGTAAATGTCGGTTTTGAAAGGTGATAAAAAATAGCGTAAGACAGTTTCTTTTACAAAATCGTCCTTAAACTCAAAGGTTTTTTCACTGCAGGTCAACTCTTCTCCTAAACCTTTATTACCAACAAAATGAATTGCAAAATGGGTGAGCTGTGCTCGCGAAAAATCTATCATAATTACGTTCTAAAGCCCTAAATATACTGTTCTTATGTTAAGGGCTTTTAACAATATTTAAACAAGTTTTAAGTCCTGCGCCTAAAATAAGTGATGAACGGGCTTCTAATTACTAATTAAAAAATTAAATTTGTGTGTACAGTTATTTCAACTCTTTATGCAAAAACTATTTTCCCGATTCAGTAAGAAAGCCCTCATAATTGCAGGCATCAGCCTTTTATTTTCTTTTACCGTTATTAAATATGTCTTCGACAAGAATGATGTTATATTGGGTTTGCTGGTTGACAGTATGCGCCAGGCCCATTATTCGCCTCAAACGATCGAGGATACATTTAGCGAAAAAGTATTTGAATTATACATCAATACCAGCTTCAACAAACAGTTTTTGTTACAAAGTGATATTGATACGTTAAGTCAATTTAAAAAACTCATTGACGATGAGATCTTGGGTCAAAAGCACGATTTTTACAAAAAAACACAGGAAATAGTTGGCAAACGAATTAAAGAAAAAGAAGATTGGAGTAAGGAATTATTGGCCAAACCCTTTGATTATACTGTGAATGAAGAGTATGAAGCAGATCCTAAAAAGATGTCTTATGCTAAAACCAATGACGAACTAAAGAACGAATGGCGAAAAATGCTGAAATACCGTGTTCTGTTTCGTTTAGATGATATGCTTACTAAACATGAGAAAAAAGACTCTTTATCAAACGGGAAGAATAAAAAAGAAACAGAGGGAAAATCAAGCATTCAGGGCGAGAATTTAAAAGTAGATGCATTGCCAGATGCTATGCCATTGGCGAATGTATTTGATTCGCTGGAGACAGAAGCGCGCAAAAAAATACTAAAAGAGCAGGAAGACTGGTTCAAACGTTTAAATAAAATAAATGCCCGTGATCGGTTTTCAGAATTTGCGAATGCCTTTACAAATGTGTACGATCCGCACACACAATATTTTGCGCCAAAAGATAAAAAGAAATTTGACCAAGGGATGAGTGGTCAGTTTGAAGGCATTGGCGCTCGTTTACAGCAAAAAGACGGCATCTTAAAGGTGAGTGAGATCATTGTGGGGAGCCCGATTTACAAACAAGGTGAATTAAAAGCCGGTGATGATATTTTAAAAGTGGCTCAAGGAGCCGGAGAGCCGGTAGATATTACCAATATGGACATGGAAGATGCTATTGAATTAATAAAAGGTAAAAAGGGAACAGAAGTGCGCTTAACCGTAAAAAAGAGTGACAATAGTTTGAAGGTGATCTCTATCATCAGAGATGTGATTGAGATTGAGGAAACCTTTGCCAAGAGTGCCCTTTTAGAAAATAAAAACAAAATCGGTTATATTTATTTGCCGTCTTTTTACACTGATTTTACGAGAAACGGCGCCAGACATTGTTCACAGGACATGCGTAAAGAAATTGAAAAATTAAAAAAACAAAACATTAAAGGCTTAATCGTTGATTTACGTGATAACGGTGGAGGATCGTTGCAGGAAGTGGTTGAGATGGCCGGCTTGTTTTTTACAAAAGGTCCGGTTGTGCAAGTAAAAGGCAGAGCCAATGTTCCGTTAAATGTGATGGAAGACAGAAATCCCGATGTGGCATGGGATGGTCCGTTAACGATACTTATCAATCATAACAGTGCCAGTGCCAGCGAGATTTTAGCGGCTGCCATTCAAGATTATAAGCGTGGTGTCATTTTAGGAACTACCAGTTTTGGAAAAGGGACCGTTCAATCCTTTATTAACTTGGATGATGTGTTGATCAAACAATTTGATACCATTAAGCCTATAGGTTCTGTTAAGATAACACAGCAAAAATTTTACCGTATTAACGGAGGTGCAACACAATTAAAAGGAGTCACTCCGGATATAGTGTTGCCTGATCCATATGCATTCATTGATCTGGGTGAAAAAGAATACGAAAATCCGATGCCTTGGGACGAAATAGCTCCGGCTTATTACACCCCATTTAACACGATCAACTATTCGAAAACCATTAAAAACAGTGCTAAACGTGTGGCGAGCAGCGCACCGTTTGGATTAATTGAGCAACAAGCCAAAGAGGTGAAATTGAAAAAAGACGATACTAAATACACCTTGAATCTTGAAAAATTCAGGGAGGAGCAAAAGTATTTGAGGGATCAAAATAAAAAGTACGAAGATCTGCGAAAAGAAATAAAAGGATTTAATGGCAGTTTACTTGAAGAAGACAAACTACGCATGGCAAATGATACTACTCGTTTAGGTAGAGAGAACCGATGGTCACAAAATGTAGCGAAGGATCCTTATATTTATGAAGCGAGTAATGTGATCAATGATTTGAATTAGGGAACCACTAAGGCACTGAGATCACGCAGTGGCACTAAGTTTTTTTAACCACCTAAGAAACATAATGGCACATAAGAAAGTTTGAACCACCCTTCGACTCCCTTCGACAAGCTCAGGGCAGCGCGCTCAGGGGAACTTTAAGGCATGTAAGGACATTAAGGAATTAGTTCTTTTTTTAACCACATAAGGAACATAAGATCACATAAGAAAGTTTGAACCACCCTTCGACTCCGCTCAATACATCGCGCTCAGTGTAACACTCATGGGAACTTTAAGGCGTATAAGGGCATTTAAGATGATATTGTGTTGAACGGAACCATAATGGACAAAAATCACATAAGAAAGAAACACTGAGGCAAGAGGCAGAGAGACACGCTAAATATAGCACTATAAAACAAGCCGCAGATTGCACAGATAACACAGATCTATGCGCTTAAAATTACACAGATTAATTTTTCGCTCTGCGAAAAATGGCATGACAGCGATTTCAGAAATTAAATTTTTAGTATAAAAAAAAATCAGGACGAATGGTCCTGATTTTTTTGTTTTAAGAATATTTATTTGATTATTTTTTACGTGGCCCAATGAGCATGAGCATTTTTTTACCTTCTAAGGTTGGTAATTGTTCTGCTTTACCCCACTCTTCCAATTCATTGGCAAAGCGTAATAATAAGATCTCACCCTGTACTTTGAAGACGATCTCTCTACCTCTGAAAAACACATAGGCTTTTACCTTACAGCCATCTTGTAAAAATTTAATGGCATGGTTTTTCTTGAAATTAAAATCGTGGTCATCGGTATGAGGACCGAAACGAATGTCTTTTACAACGATCTTTGCAGCTTTGGCTTTAATTTCTTTGGCCTTTTTCTTTTGTTCGTAAAGAAATTTACCGTAATCCACAATTTTACAAACCGGCGGATCAATATTCGGAGCAATTTCAACGAGGTCTAAGCCCAGCTCACGCGCCATTTCAAGCGCCTTTGCCACAGGATAAACACCCGTCTCAATATCATCTCCTACAACGCGGACGTTTGGAGCGGTAATTCTTCCGTTAATTCTATGTAATTCTTCTTTAACCCCGGGACGTTTGAATCCCGCTTTTAAGCCTCTAGGCTGTTTAAATACTGGTTTTTGATCGCCACCCGCTGTAGAAGTTGATGGGATGTTTGGTTTCTTTTGGTTGATACTTGCCTCCGCTTTTTAGTTATACTTATTTATTATTTATTACGAGTTTTTTCGGGTTAGACGAAAAATACTCATAATAGATTTTTTTATTCTGTTGTTGTTTTTTGTTTAAAATCACTCTCAATTAATTCTTTCACGTAGTTTGAAAAATCAAAAGGCGTAAAAGAACCGATATCTCCTTTTCCTCTGGCCCTTACTGAAACTGTTTTATCAGCTTCTTCTTTTTCTCCTACCACTAACATGAAAGGAATTTTACTCATTTCATTGTCGCGTATCTTCTTGCCGATCTTTTCATTTCTATCATCCACGAATCCGCGAATATCAAAATTACTCAATAAATTTAACACCTCATGAGCGTATTCGTTATATTTTTCTGAAATAGGTAAAATAGCGATCTGATCGGGGGTTAACCATAATGGGAAACTACCTGCACAATGTTCAATTAATACGGCTATAAAACGCTCTAAACTGCCAAATGGCGCACGATGGATCATTACCGGACGATGTTTTAAGTTGTCGCTTCCGGTGTATTCCAATTCAAATCGCTCCGGCAAATTATAATCCACCTGAATGGTTCCTAACTGCCACTTTCTTCCAATAGCATCTTTCACCATAAAGTCGAGTTTAGGCCCGTAAAAGGCTGCTTCGCCGTATTCCACAACCGTTTTAAGTCCTTTTTCAGCCGCAGATTCAATAATGGCCTTTTCAGCCAACTCCCAATTCGCATCGCTGCCAATGTATTTACTGCGATCGTCTTTATCGCGCAAGGAAATTTGTGCCGTATATTCTTTAAAGTCGAGTGCGTTAAAGACATACATCACCAAATCAATTACCTTGCAAAACTCTTCTTTTACCTGATCAGGACGCACAAATAAATGCGCATCATCTTGTGTAAATCCACGCACTCGTGTTAATCCATGCAGTTCCCCTTTTTGCTCGTATCGGTAAACGGTACCAAACTCGGCGTAACGCACCGGCAAATCTTTATAGGATTTGGGAGATGATTTATAAATTTCGCAGTGGTGCGGACAATTCATTGGTTTTAAGAAAAACTCTTCACCCTCATGCGGCGTTTTTATTGGTTGAAATGAATCGGCGCCATATTTTTCATAGTGACCCGAGCACACATACAAATCTTTTAAAGCAATGTGTGGGGTAACTACCGGTAGATAACCCGCTTTGGTTTGCGCCTTTTGCATGAATTGAATTAATCGTTCGCGCAACATGGCCCCTTTAGGTAACCAAAGAGGCAAACCTAATCCTACTTTTTCGGAGAAGGTAAATAATTCTAATTCTTTGCCTAGTTTACGGTGATCGCGTTTTTTTGCTTCTTCTAACAGAACTAAATACTCCTTTAATTCTTTGTCTTTAGGAAAAGTGATGCCGTAAATACGGGTCAACATTTTATTTTTTTCATCGCCTTTCCAATAGGCGCCGGCAATGTTTAAAATTTTCGCGGCTTTAATAAATCCAGTGTTTGGAATATGTGGTCCACGACACAGATCGGTAAAATTACCTTGAGTATATAAGGTGATGTTTCCATCTTCCAAACGTTCAAGAAGGTCTAATTTATAACCATCCTGTTTTTCGGTGAAATAGGAAATAGCATCTGACTTTGAAATTTCTTTACGGATGTAAGTATTATTTTGTCGTGCTAATTCGAGCATTTTTTGCTCAATTTTTTCGAAATCAGCAGGAGTCAACACATTTCCTTCCAGATCCACATCGTAATAAAAACCATTTTCGAGAGGAGGTCCTACCCAAAATTTTACGCCGGGATATAAGGCTTCCAGAGCCTCGGCCATTAAATGCGCAGAGGAGTGCCACATGGTTTCTTTACCAAGCGGATCATTCCAGGTTAGCAAATTAACAGAAGCATCGGAATTAAGCGGACGAGTAGCGTCCCAAACTTCGTTGTTTACTTTTGCGGCTAATACGTTTCGAGCTAAGCCCTCGCTGATACTTTGAGCGACTTGTAGTGATGAAGTTCCTTTTTCATATTCACGAACAGAACCATCGGGAAGTGTAATTTTTATCATTTAACTTATTTATGCCTGCAAACAAAGCAGGTTTATTTTTCGGGATTAAAGATACGAAAAATAGTTGATAGTCAATAGTTGATGGTTAATAGTTGATACTCAATAGTTGATAGTTTATAGTTGATGGTTAATGGTTAATAGTTGGGGCTTGGGAAACTAAGAGGTAAGATTCAAGAGGCAAGAATTAAGAATTAGGAATTAAGAATTAGGAATCAAGGCTTTTGGCCAAAGACAAGGTATTATAAATGGGCCGTTTTTAGTGATTTAAGGTAAAAATAAAGGATAAAAAAAAGCTAACATATATTAACAGGAGGGCTTACAATAGTCTGATAAATGAAGCGTTTGCGATTTATATAATTTACATATCTTCACAGTCTAATCTATGGGAAATTACATTTTTTTACTCTTGGTCTTAGCTTCTTTTTTTGGGCTAAGCAAACTATTTACAAAAGCGGGAATTGATAGCTGGAAGGCCTGGATTCCTATTTACAATTTTTACCTTTTAGCTAAATTGCTGGATAAGCCTTGGTGGTGGTGTTTGATCATGATTGTGCCGGGCGTCAACATCCTTATGTATGGTGTTTATGGATTCAACGTAGCGCGGGCTTTTAATAAGCCAAGCAATCAGGAATTGTTGTTTGCTTCCGTATTACCTTATCTGTTTTTTGTGAAAATAGGTTTTGATGATAGCGCCAAATTTGTTGGATTAAGCAAATACAAAATTGAACCCAGTAAATTTATTAAGAATTGGGTTGACCCTATTATGTTTGCTGTGATCGCCGCCTCCATCATTCGCGGTTATTTTATAGAAGCGTTTACCATACCTACTTCTTCACTCGAAAAATCACTAATGGTGGGAGATTTTTTGTTTGTGAATAAATTTGCCTACGGTCCAAAAATTCCGCAAACGCCCCTATCCTTTCCATTTGCGCATCATACCTTGCCCTTAAGTGAAAGTAAAAAGTCGTATTTGGAATGGATCAAGCTACCCTATTTCCGTTTACCGGGATTTGGCAACGTAAAAAATAATCAAATTGTGGTGTTTAATTATCCCGATGGTGATACCGTGTTGTTAAAACATCAGAACAGCAGTTATTATCAAATTGTGAGAGATGAAGCTCAAAACATTAAGAATTATGAAGGCGGAAAAAAGAGCGACAGTTATTACCAAGGAAAAGCCTGGGAATATATAAACAGTGCGGAAAAACCCTTGGGTGACATTGCGGCAAGACCCGTAGATAAAAGGGATCATTATGTAAAACGTTGTGTGGCCATTGCCGGTGATAAACTAGAAATAAAAGACGGAAATATTTTTATTAACGGCGAAGCACAGCAAATGCCTGAACACGCCCAACACCGCTATATTGTAAAAACTAATGGAGACCTTTTTGGAGAAAACATTACCACAAAAGAAGGTTCACATGCCTTGAGTAATTTTACCTTATTAGATCAACTGGATATTTATGTTTCTGAAGCCGGAAAAATTGAAAGTCCGGCAGGTTATGATACATCCTATTATGACATTAATATGCCGGCCGATGTTGCCGAAAAAGTAAAAAGTCTTTCGGGAGTATATTCTATCACTAAAAAAATAGAACCACGTGGTTATTATGATTACCGGGTGTTTCCACATCATCCTTCCTTTGCTTGGAACAATGATAATTTTGGTCCATTATTATTGCCTAAAGCCGGTTTAACGATCAATATCGACACTCAGAATGTTTATTTGTACGAAAAGGTGATGAATACTTATGATGATGGTATTCATCAGGTAGGTGTAAAAGATGGAAAAGTTTTTTATGACGGAAAACCGATCAGCACTTACACCTTTAAACAAGATTATTATTTTATGATGGGAGATAATCGTCATAATAGCGCTGACAGCCGCAGTTGGGGATTAGTTCCTTATGATCATATTGTAGGTTCACCATTTTTTGTTTGGTTTAGCATGAAGTATGCTGAAAATAATCCGATCAGCGGAAAATCGGTGATTGGTTCCTTATTTAAGAATAGTCATGAAGGAAAATTTAGATGGGATCGTTTTTTATGTTACGTACAGGACGGAAAACTTCATTCGATAAAAATACCTTTCATTGCGGTTATTCTCGGCATTTGGGGGTATAATAAATGGAATGGGCGTCGTAAACAAAAACTGCAGAAAGCATCAGCAAAATAAAACATATTTTTGATTTTGTGATCAAAGTACGCTGGTTCATCAGCGCTTTGATAGCTTTGAGTGTTTTCTTTTTTTTCAAACGATTTGTTATTGATATTGTGCGTGTCAATAATCACGACATGGAAGCCAGTTATTCATATGGTGATGCTGTGCTTGTTAAGAAGATCCTTAATAGTTATGAAACAAATGATCTGCTTTATTTTGAATATCCTGTGGAAGACAGCATTTTAAAAAAAACCAATTTTATTCAGCGTTTATATGGTTTACCGGGAGACAGCATTGAACTAAAAGCAAAAGTAGTTTACCTGAATCATTTTCCGCTTTCTACTGAATTACCGGTCAAACATAATTATTTCATCAAATCTAAAAAGGTAAAATTAGACAGTCTTTTTTTAGTAAATCACCACTTAACTGAAGGGGGCGAAATTTCAGTTGATTTTGATTACAGTTTTTCATTGACAGAATCTGAAAGTGTTACATTGCGCAAAGATTCGCTCATTGAATCGGTTGTATTAAAAATGGAGAAACCAGGCAACTACGATGAAACCTGTTACCCATCAGATCCTGCATTTAAATGGAACATGGATTATTATGGTAAACTATATATTCCTAAAAAAAACGACACCTTACAACTTGATTCGTTAAACTTAAAATTATACCTACCTATCATTACCACGTACGAAAAAAACGAACTCAGACAAACGCAGGACAGTATTTTTATTGATGGTCAGTACGCTACCTATTATGTTGTAAAGAAGAATTACTATTTTGTATTAGGCGATAACCGCGATAATGCCAATGATTCGCGCGTATGGGGATTTTTACCTGAAAACTTCATTAAAGGAAAAATGATTGGAACTCTACGAAAAGTAAAATGAAGACGATTCTAAGTACCGCTTATTGGCCAAATTTGCATTATCTATATTGGTTTCTTCATTCAGAGAAAACGGTGATTGATGTGTATGAACATTACCAAAAACAAAGTTTTAGAAACCGTTGTCAAATCATGACAGCCAATGGTCCCTTAAATTTATCCATCCCCGTAAAACACCTTGCCACAAAAGAATTCACGGCAGACATTGAGATTTCTTATCAGGAAAAGTGGCAGATAAAACACTGGCGTGCCATAGTAAGTGCCTATAAAAATTCACCTTATTTTGAACATTTTGAAGATGAATTAAAACTAATGTACCAAAATGAACCAAACCTATTGGTTGATTTTAATGTGAGCCAACTTCGACTGATCTTAAAATTACTTCGACTGAAAAAAGAAATTGCACTAAGTACCAGTTATATTGAAGCTGAAGAAACAGACAATGATTTAAGGGAAAGCATTCATCCGAAACTCGATTTTAGGTCTGATAAAATAGTTGCTTCAGTTCTAATGAATCCATACTACCAAACCTTTGAAGCCAAAATGGCGTTTGTTCCTAATTTAAGTATATTGGATCTTTTATTTAATAAAGGCCTGGAGACCTGTGCTTATTTGAATTATCCCGCTGCATTAAAACACTAAGCCTTTTACAACAAGGTTTATCCATGTTGTGAAAATTTTCACCGATCCACCATTATTTCTTTAACACATAATTTAAAAAAGCCCTGTTGCCCAATTTATCGACAACTTCTACTTTAAATTCTAATATTCCCATCGGTGTGTCTTCATCAAAATAATAGGTCAAAAGGTCCGTTTTATTATCGAATTCTGCTAAAACCCAGGTATTATTAAGCCAAACATTGTATTTAGAAATGCCACTTAAATTATCGGAGATGTGAAATGAAAATGCATCTAACTGCCAGGCTTGCTGAATGGCTTGTTTTTTATGTGCCACTTTAATTTTTGGCGGGATGGTATCAAAAGCCAGGTGAAACCAATCGAATTCTTTGATCGTGTAAAAAACAGAATCGTTGCGGTTAATTGGCATGTAATTATTAGAAGATCCTCTCAATACTAACTTCGTTCGGTTGCGTTCGTATTTTGGAGGCACTTTAAATCCGACCAAAGCAGGCTGACGTAAATTCACTTCCGGTAACACCACTAACTTTCCGGAACTTTCAATGGAGTTATCAAGAATTAATGGTGTCGAATAATACAAGGTTTTAGCCGGAATATAGATCTGTACATTGTTTTTACTAAAAGAAAAATCTTCGTTACAATTTACCAGAACCTCACTTTTGATGGCATTTTTTTTATGGTCTGTTTTCTGTTTTGCTTTTATAAAAAAAACGAGACTTTGAACATTTCCGGCTTCATCATTGACCACTAATTTTATTTTGTGAAATCGTTTCTCACTCAATACAAGTCTGCCTTTATTAAGGCTATAGTCATAAAACTCATCAGGATAAAGTGTTGGCAGAAAACACTTTTGATATTTATCGTTGCCTACTTTTTCGCAAAATTCATTGATGTATCTTGACTCTGAAAAAGCAATGCATCGTAACTGGTGAAAGTAGATGAGGCTATCATCACAGTATATTCGTGCGGCATAAATATTATTTGGATTTCCATTGGCACTGCATTTATCAAAACCCGAATACGATAAACCTATGATTGAATTTGCTAAAAGAACATGATCATCCTCTAAAATCATGGTATCTCCATTGTTTTTAATGCGCTGTGAGAACATGAATTTTGGGGAAGTGGTATCACTTAAATCATAAAAAGCAATGTGTTCAATATAAGGTGGAGTTACATCATTCACATTATAATAACTCAATGGATTAAGCGGCATTTCCGATTGTTCATCACGCAATTCAAAATGCAAATGAGGTCCGGTAGAACCTCCTGTATTTCCGGAGCGGCCAATGATCTCATTTCTGCGCACATAAATAGATCTTGGTCTTGGATAAAAATCAACCTCAAAACTTTGCACATCGTATTGATATTTTTTTGCGACGTTCGCGATTTTAAGACTGAAGGCATTTAAATGTGCGTAAAGACTTACCTTACCGTTTGGATGCGTGATGTAAATACATTTCCCATACCCGGAGGCGCTCACCCGAATTCTGGAAACATACCCTTCTTCGATTGAAACAACCGGTAGATTTATTTTTCCGGCGGTTGAAAAATCAATACCGGCGTGAAAATGATTGGGACGTAATTCGCCATAATTACCGGTGATGGCTAAACTAGAATCAATAGGCCAAACAAAATTCAGTTGCGTTTGAGCAATTAAGGTCTGCATTAAAACACTAAGAAATACCAAACCTAGTTTCTTCATCACTACGCTACTTTCATTTTAGTTATTTCTCTATATGTGATCAACTTATTTAGATAATTATTTTGAGAGTGACTAATCCAATCGATCATTATGAGCTTTTAATTCGGCTTCATTGACCAACTCAAAAAAAGCTAAAAAGAACACAAAAAATAAAACACCTGCGGCGGTTTGTAACATACTTTCCACCGCAAAATTGAGGGTAATCATGAGTGCGAAAACCATCAGCAAGTAGTTACCAGTTCTAAAGCCACTGATCAGCTTGCCTAAAGTAAGGTAAAGTAAGAGCAAAAAACCAATAATTCCCATGCCAATAAAGGTTTGAAAAAACTGATTATGGGCATTAAAACGGTGTTGAAAAGCACCTGACAATCCATCTTGTTCATAAGCCTGATACAAGGCGTCATTCGCGTCGCCCACACCGGTTCCAAAAATAAAATTCTGTTTAATGATACCGATGGCCTCTTGCCAAATAAGGACCCGTACCTGAGTGCTTTCGGAAGATGTTTTATCAATTTGATGTTGAGAAAGGTCGAACACCGCATTAAATCGGTTAAACAAACCCGGGAACATAATGGCAGTGGAAGCAAACGCCAACGAAAACAAAAAAATAATGACAACAATTTTTTTAGGTGTAAGCAACAATTTATACTTATAAAAAAGGGTGAGCGGAATGCAGATCAAAAAGCTGATC
>JAULBX010028349.1:0-30190 GCA_032358255.1 Heterotrichella gracilis
TTGTCTGTGTTTTTCAACATTGCTGGTTGTGGTTTGCCGCCGTGTGTGGGGGCGTTCTGTTTCTTTCTTTCTTTCTACACGCTGTCAGGTTGAGTACTACTAGCAGCATGCCGCTGCACAAAAAAATGCCCTTATTGAAAATGGCCCCGCTGGCTTGATTGGTTTCAGCCGCTGGCACCGACCCCCAAGCCAGTATGTGGACGCTCCAGCTGGGTTGCAGCCTACAGCCAATTGGTGCATAATACAGTAGGAAAAATACAAAACCATAATGTACAGCTGGTGCCCTGCTGGCATTTCGAAGAGCTCAAGGTGTGGACAATCCCCATGCCCACTGCGGCCTTTTCCACGGTGGCCTGCCAGCATCAGTAAAAGTTGAAGTAGGCCTTGTCCTTGAACCAGTCTGCGGCTGCGGGGTCAAAGCGCGTCTCCTTGATCCACTCCATCCCCAGGGGGTGCTGCGCCTGCGCCCCCATCCCCAACCCCTCATCCACGTCTGCCAGCACCACCCCCGTGGGCATGGGCGAGCGGGTGGTGCCCGTGTCAATGCAGGGGTAGCTGCAAGAGGAGAATGACAATAAATTACCATGGGAAGGAGAATATGGATTAGAATAGGAAAGGATATGGATTCCCACCACGCTCGCACCCGCGACGCACTAAAAAGTAGCATAGCCATACACGCTGGGACAGGGCCTTCGTTGCAGCACAGGTGTGAAGAGCATGCGCGCCCATATGCAGGACAGCCTGGTGCACAAAATGGAGCACACATAATTCCAAAGATGAAAACAAATTTCACAATCACCTGCGTGGGGAGGTGGGGTCCCACTGCACCTCGCCCGGCCCCCGCGTCTGGCACACCACCCCGCCTGTCTTGGCCATCAGCTGGCGGAAGGCGGGCTCGTCTGTTTCAAACACCAGGTTGCGCAGCGTGGTTGATATGCGCATGGTGAGGCGGTGCAGGCTGGGCAGGGACAGCAGGGCGTCCACGCCATCGCGGCTCAGCTGCGGGGTGGGTGGATGGGGGTGGGGTTAAGGGGTGGGTGAGGACAGGGCAGAGGTTGGAATTTGCAATGTGAAGTGGATAATGGGGGTGTGGGTGCATGAGGATGCCCTGGTTTGGGCCAGCGGTGTTTTTTTAATTAATCAATGATATGAAACTAATGCAATTAATAATTTGCATATCAATGCAAAGTGAGGTCAGTGTAGGTTTTAGGGTTTAGGCATTACCTGTGAGGATGTGACCAGCTCCTGGAGGTTGGTGAGCGAGGTGAGGTTGGTGGGGAAGCGGTAGTTCAGCGCAGCGTGGGTGAGGCTGCTGGGCAGGTGCTGCACAGCACACACACAAAACCACGTTGGTGCATTTCGAGGGTGATGGCGCAGGCAGGTCCAAGGTGGTGCACTGGAGCGCACAAGGTGCAGCCTCAAGCATGACCTCCACAGCAGACAACAACGCCCTTGAGCAACTTCAGCACATGCCGCCCAGCGCCAGCCTACTTAGGGATAAGGGTTTGAGGGTCCAGGGTTTAGGGCCCAAAGTTTTAAGGATACCTGCACGGCAAACACGAAGCCCGCGTGCGCGTCCTGCCTCAGCCAGCGCGCGTGCAGATAGTCCCCAAAGATGTGCGTCAGGCGCGAAAGCTGCCTGCCCTCTTTGAGCATGCACCCACCCAGCGCCAGCCTGCGCAACCGCGGCAGCGGGGCCAGCATGCTGCCATCCAGGTAGGGCACGGGTACTGATACCTCCCAGGGGCTCACCCCGTTCATGAGCACAAGCTCCTCCAGCTGCTGCAGCTCGGGGAGCACGTCCTCGAGTACCAGCTGTTGCGCAAGGGAGGCCGTGGGTTGGTGGCATGGTGGTCGTTGCAGTACTGGCAGATCAGGGGGTTTGGTTGCAAGGTGGCGATGGTGCAGTCTTGCTTACTGACTTGCAAGCAATGCATTCCCGCAGTACAGCCAGATTAGCAATGGTGCAGCGGATATGCAAAGGTGCGGTCCTGTCATGGGCTCACTGGCAGTTAAGGGGGTGCTTCATGGAGCGTGGTTGGTTGCGTACACCCTACAACCCCAACCCGTAGAAGGCCCTCACCTGGACGTCCAGCCGGTCCTGCCTGGTCTTTGACTTTGGCAGCAGCAGGCGAATGGCCAGGTACCTGCAGCTGGTCAGCTCAGGAAGCATGGTCAGCACCTCGTGGCTGCCCACGTCAAGCCTGCAGTGAAGAAGGGTCATCTCAAGGTAGGGGTTGGGGTTGGGTTTAGGGTTACGGTTTAGGATTTGCAATTTAGGGTTTGGGGTTCTGTACAAGGTAGAGAGTAGGGTTTAGGGTCTCCACTGGGCCATCGGGTTAAAGTCTCCCCCAATCTCATGGCTCCCCACGTCCAGCCTGCAGGGAGACCGGCACGCGTGACGCTCCTGGCCTGGCTATATTCAAACGAAACCCTAACCCCTAACCTGTGAAAGGACCCTCACCTGCACTGCGTCAGCTGGCCCAGGGGGAAGGCGCTGATGACGCTGGTGTGGTAGCACTCGTGGCTCTCGGGCGGGCAGTCGGGGTTGCTCAGCAGCAGCGCGCACAGGTTTCTGAACGGGAGGGTGGCTATGGCAGAAACCCCAGTGCTTGAGCAGCGGCATGAGGCCAGACTGAGGGAGGTGATGCTGGGCAGCGAGGTCCCTAACAGGTGGAGATCCACGTCTGAGTGGCCGATGTGGAGCTCCTGGAGGCCGTTGAGGCGGAGGGCGGTGGCCAGCTGCGGCTGCGCGACCACGGAGAGGCGGGAGGTGAGGTGGAGCTGGCGGACGGTGGCCCTGAACTGCCTGTTGACGGACAGCAGCACGGCCAGTTGCTCCAGGGCTGCGTCGGTGTCTCCCAGGGCCTGACAGATGATCCGGCTGAGGACCTCGGTAGGAAGGTTGGTGAGGGCGTCTTCCAGGGCGTCCATTTGGGAGGGGAAATGGGTGCTGGTCCCGTTTCAGGCGTGCATGGGACATTGTCCATATGCATGCATGTTGGCGGGTGACTTTTTAAACCCCTGACGAGGCTGGCAAAGGTTGTGGAAGAAGCAAAAGCAAATTTAGTTCGAAATCTGGTGCTTTAACAAGGTTTCAGCTGTTTCGTACTGCAGCTGCTTTAGACACACTTGGTGACGGTCGTGTGGAAAGACACCCAGAGCATGTGGTGGTTCCCTGGCTATGTAAACAAAGCAAACGTTATACTGCACTTCTGAAGTTGGTTTACTGTAAGGTTGTTGCATTGGTCTTTGCAGGGAAGCATGGGGTCGTTTGCGTACTATGCCTATTATGTGCAGACCCCTTCTACACTGCTTCCACACCAGACCGCAGTGCCTTCCCTGCTTCACCACTCTTTGCAGTGGTGTCGTGTAATATTCGACCGTGCACATACGCCTAGGCGTGCAATACAACCTTGCACACCAATTTTAGTCTCGTCGTACATTCCGTACGTGCAGTAGTTTCTCTACGGTGAAAGAGAAAAACTGCAAAAGATGCATGCACCCATCTTGATGCATGCACCATCTTTATTGCATGCAACCTTCCGCTTGTGCGCTCTTCTCGATTGATAGGTACAAAACTAGTTAGCGGCAAGTGGGTAACCTAGTGCCTTCTTTCTCCACTGGTTAACCAGCACGGCTGAGTTCACATACTGGTGGTTTAGGGTTGTGGACCTTGTGCCGAAGCCGAACCCTGATGTCAACAGCTAGCTCACAGCTAGCTTACCCTAATGCAGCACAGTCACATACCCGGTTGCCCAGAGTTGTAGCCTAGATACCGACTCCAGCAACGCCCCTCCCACGGTCTAAATCGACACTAGGTGCCAATATGGCCAGCCCATGTTCAGCACCAATAGCCCTCCAGCCCACCCTACTACAAAGGCACCGCGCCACCCACGCCCTAGCCCGTACCCCCCACACCAGACATATACCCAGCTGCATAACGCGCACACCCTACCCACTGCTGCGCACAACCGCAGCCACTTGGCCACTCAGCAGCTCACACTTGCGAAACCATGCCCAGCTGAAGCAGCTGCGCCAGGTGGCTGTGCGCGGTGCAGCGAGCGGTGTGGCAGACAGTGACGATGGCGACTACCCGCAAGTGGAGTCCCAGAACCCCGCTGCCGCGTGGCTGCCCTACAAGGAGGCGTCCAAGGTGCGCCGCTCTAGAACCCAACACACTTAACCCTAACCCGTAAACCCTAGACCCTAGACGGTACAAAGAGCAGTTCAAGGTGAGCCGCTTCCTGACCCTAAACCCTGAACCCTTAATCCTAGCAGCAGCAGTGCAAGGTGAGACGCTCCCCCTACCTGCCAGGACCCTTAGTAGGGTTTTGAGGAAGGGTTTTGGCGCGGTGCGTGTACCCTGGTCTGGCCAGGGCCATCTATGCCGGCACTTGTTCAGGCAGTGCAGGTGTTAGGTGTATCAAGGTACATGGCAGCATCATTTGCAGTGCAGGAATATCCGTCGGCTCCTTGATGTTGGTATACACTACCTGGTGGTAGAGAGCAAAGCCTGCTTCCACATGTGCATCTGGCATCACATGAAGCAGGTTCCAAAGGGGTTTATCTTTGGACCCGCCCTGCAGAGCAAGCGTCCCCCGCAGCTGCCCAATATCGGTATATCCTACCTAGGTAGAAAGCTCAACTTGCTTGCACGTACGCAACTGGCATCAGGTGAACCAGTCTCCAACGGTGTTTCTTGGTCTGCAGATCAAGCGCCTCCCGCAGCTAGCCAACCTCCACGAGGTGGGGCACCTGTGGGGCAGCATCGGGCGCTGGGCACGCGGGGCATCCCACGCAGCAGCCATAGCCCTGTCAGCCGTCCAGTACCACCTGCAGCAGCTTGCCATCGGCAGCATTTGGAGCAAGCTGCTGGCGCTGTTTCTGTCGGGTGTGCCGCTGGTGGTGGCGGGGGGGTTGGCCTACAGCGCCGCCTCGGGGCGGCCGCTGCAGGATGGGCTGCTGAATGCGTATGCAGCCCTGTACAAGGTGCCAGGTGGGTGTCGTCTTCTTGGCAGGGTAGTGCAGTATGTATTTATGCCGCATTTGCAGCGTCCTGTGTGAGATTTTGTTGTGTAATACGGTAGCTGTCAGATGACTGTGTTATGTCATGCGGTGCCTTTGGTTTGATGGACACGAGTAAGAATACCCATTCATCTAGACTTCAGTGCACTGGTCAATGCAATTGGTCACCCTGTGTCTGAATGGCAGTCACTTGCTGTGTGCCCCATGCCTGCAGGCGCCACTGTGCTGGGTGAGGTGAACGCAGCCACTGTGGCTGTCATGAACCTGCTGTGGTTCATCGGCACATTCACATTTGCCATCGTGCTGGGTGCAATCGCGGATGAAATCTGGCAGAAAATGAGGGTATGAGGCTCTTTATTCCATGCAATGGTTTCTAGTCGTTTGAATAATTGTGTGAAAACAATTGGCCACAAAACCTGTCCTGCATGATGGCGGTGCAGCTGGCGCAAATTTAGCTGGATCACCACCCGTAGTATCATACATCTATACCATACCTACTTTGATTTTACTATTCATACTTACTGTCCGCATGCTATGGGCAGATGTTGCATGAGTACCCCTCTGAACTCACACATCGGCAAAGGAATTTTTCATATATAATATAAATAAGTTGGATTTTATTCATTTAATCTGAATAAAAGGCAGATTATTCCATACTGCCTTTGACACCTGCAGGCCATCAGGAGCGGCAGCTACACGGTCCAAGCCGCAAACCACACAGTTATCCTCAACTGGACTGGGCAGACGCTGTCGCTGCTGAGGCAAATCGCAGTGGCCCGGAAGGAGCGCTCTGGAGCATTCCCAGAGTAGGTTGCGCACCTGACTGAACCACATACTCTGCTGGTGTAGCATGCTGGTGTAGCATGCTTGCTGCTGTGGCAATAGAATATAAAATATATACCCAAAAATGAACCAGGTTCTTCTCGCTGAGATAGCTTGCAATGCATTGAGTGTGGATCCAGCGTAATCCTGTGTTTCAGGCATGTGGTGGTCTCCTGGCCGAAATAGGTTCCAACCACTGCGTGGCATTGACATGAGGATCCGGCGTTGCTTGTGTGCTTCAGGCCTGTGGTGGTCCTGGCTGACAAGGACAAGCTGATGATGGATGACGAGGTGCGGGAGGTGCTGGAGGGCACTGGCCTGGAGTGGCAGACGCGGCAGGGCCTGCCCGCCTGTGTGAATGACCTGGCGCGTGTGGCGGCAGGCCAGGCACAGACTGTCATCATCCTGAGCAATGGGGATGGGGAGGTAAGTGATGCCACCTACATGGGATGTGCCGCTACCAGGGTGGTGTGCGCATATCCTTACAAGGGTGTTAAGGACATGCATCTGGCATGGGTCAGTGTGCTCAGAGCAGTCAATGTTAGGCGAGTTCACAGCCTGCCAGTACCAGCTGTAGTACTATTTTATCGGCATTATAGTTGCATGGCAATGCCGAATCCAGTTGCATGGCATGGCATGGTACTGAGCAACGCACAAAATGCCCATGCTTCCCATCATCTGATTTCGAAACATGGTGTGCCAGGACGCCGCCGAGCAGCACATGAGCGCGCTGATGGCCACGCAGGCCGCGCGCACCAAGACGCGCCCCTCGTCCTTCATGAAGCTAGTCCCCCAGAACATAGTGGTGCATGTCATGGTACTGAGCAACGCAGAAGATGGCTCGTGCTTCGCATGTCTGATTTTCTGAACTCCAAACGGGTGTGCAGGATGCGGCTGAGCAGCAGATGAGCGCGCTGATGGCCACGCAGGCCGCGCGCACCAAGACGCGCCCCTCGCCCTTCATGAAGCTTGTCCCCCAAAACATAGTGGTGCAGCTGCCCAGCGGGGTGAGGGACGACTCTGTGCTGCTGTCTGCGCAGGACCTCATGGCCAACTCCTCGCACAGGCTGCAGCTGACCCACATGGATGGGCGCAGGGACATGACCAACATCATCGCACAGAGCGCGTTCCAGGTGCGAGCAGGGACATGCTTGTATCAGGAAACCTCAGAAGGGAAGGGGAAGATAAAATACTGCTTTAGCAAAGTCCTATGTAGTGTCAGCCCACAGGTTGTATATGTGCAATTGGTCAACCATAGTGCTGCAGACTAGCAACCAACGCTCGAGAAAAAACTTAGCGGCATTTTGAGCGGTCTTGCGCCTTGTACCCCTTCTCGACCTTTATTAACCTGCACTTTCACCCTGCAGCCTGGCATCGCCAGCATCTACTGCTCTCTGGTGCAGCAGAACGTCAACAGCACCGAGTTCTACATCAAGGCAATGGAGAAGCTGGGGGGGCTGACCTTCAGGGACATCAGGCGCAGGTTCAACGATGCGGTGATCTGTGGCTACATCTCCGCAGCAGACGACGTGTTGCACCTGAACCCGCAGGATGGCGATGTGCTGGCTGCGGATGACCTGGTGGTGGCCCTGTCCATTGATTCAGGTGAAATGTGCAAATATGTGGGTTTAGGGTTTACACCATGGCACCCATCTACGATGTGCTGGCTGCAGATGACCTTGTGGTGGCCCTGTCCATTGATTCAGGTAAAATGTGTAAATGGGTTAGGGTTTAGGGTTTACACCGTTGCACGCATCTACGATGTGCTGGCTGCAGATGACCTTGTGGTGGCTCTGTCCATTGATTCAAGTGAAATGTGCAAATGGGTTAGATGCATTTTCAGGGTTTAGGGTTTAGGGATTAGGGTTTGTGACAAAGTATGCTCCTCGTATTTTATGCATACAGTGGTGTATATTATGGATAATGTCCATTTTAAACCACTGGTGGACGTCTGGTCCTGCTGAGGTGCTCAAGGCTCTGGCAACCCTCTTTATGACTTGCATACGTCTCCCCTGGGGAAATGGTTCCTCTTGTCATTGAACACTAACAGGATGTTTTGCATGCAGCCCATGTGAAGACTTTGCACAACGGTGTTGCCCAAGCTTACGTGCCATACCAGCAAGGGTTTGCCCCCGGCAAGGTGGTTGACGACAGCGCTGGCAAGAAGAAGGCTGCTGAGGGGACGGTGGAAGACCTAGCCAAGCCCAAGTCGATCATCATTGCTGGGTGGGGCGCGGACATCACGGAGCTTGCTGTGAGTGCTTCCAGGCAGGCCCCAAGGGGGAGCACAATCACCATCGTGTGCGAAGAACTCCCACCGGTGAGGATTTTGTGTGTAGCAACATTGATATCCTGGCAAAGGTGACGACTATGCATGTTCAGTGCATTGCCTTTCATCGTTATCATGCTTCGAATGTGGGATCATTTATTGCTATCTTATGCAGCATGTCATCCATTGCCAAATTGGAATGTTAGTCCCAACCACTGATCGTGCATGTTGCAGAATTTCCCCAAGGAAGCCATACAGAAGCTTGTCAAGCTGCGCCACATCCACGGGCTGCCACAGAACATCAAGCGCCTGGAGAAGGCTGAAGTGGGGAAGGTGGATGCAGTCATCATCGGCTCATCCAGCTGCAAAGCCCCTCACGAGGTACGCGTACAGTATACCTCCAAACAGAATCAAACGTTATTGAATACTCGCTTTTTTATTACAAGTAATGACAACAAATACAGGGTACCTCTACTCACAGCGTTGCTGCAGTGTCCCTTGGCCTATGTCCGACCAACAGCTGTACATAACATTATACATTCCATTGCATTACATTGCATCACATTACATTACATTACAAGCTGCACCACCACCACCCCGCAGGCCGACACGCAGACCCTGGCCGTGATCACCACGCTCATCGCTCTGTTGGTCAAGGCCCAGCACCCGCCCAGGCACCCGGTGCACGTGGTGGGCACCATCCAGCGCCCCGACACCATCTCGGTGGCCAACTACCTGGTGTCCAGGCTGGGCAAAGGGGTGGTCACTGCGGAACTGATCCAGCCCGATGAGGTTGTGATCGGGCTGCTCACGCAGGTTGCGGCGGACCGGTCCCTGGGGCCGCTGCTCACCAGCTTCATCTACAACGTGGACGGTAAGAAATTATATGAATGGGATTTACATCCGATCGTCACTTGGGTTGTCATCACTCTGGGTGATCATCACTCTGGGTGATCATCACTTTGGGTGGTCAGTCAATTGTGTTTGCTGCTCACCAGCTTCATCTACAATGTGGACGGTAGAGACAAGCGCAGCTGGCCACAGTTACATGCATCACAGCGGTACAGCCATGTTATCCCATTGACTCTAATCTACTCTACTCTACTCTCCTCTTATTTGATCTAATTCACAGCCAGATTAGCTCATCTAATTCAATATGATCTAATATGATCTAATATAATTCACCTTTGCACACCAGCAGCTCTGTGGTGGGAACATGGTTTACCTCTGACCACTCATCACTCTTGGTGGCCAGCCAAGTGCGATCGCTGCAGCATGCGTGCTTTCCCTGCAACGCTCCCCTTGCTGACCCATTTGTGTCCACCCTGCAGGCAGCAAGGTCTTCCTGCACAGCCCCTCGCGCTATGGCCTGGGTGACTCTGAGCAGCACTGCTTTGCTGAGGTGTCGGAGCGGGTCAGGGGAAAGAATGAGACTGCCCTAGGGTAAGGAGCATGGCCCAGGCGGCCTCATAACATGGATTATGCTGGGCGTGGTTGTACCTTGCAGCTGTGTGTGACAACACATACGGCTGTTCACATGCCCTGGGCATTCCCATGTGTGCATTGAGCAGCACATGGTGCATGCGCTGTAAAAGATGCTGTGGTAGGACCGCCTTGCTGTCAAAACCCTAAACCCTAAGCCCTAAACCCGCCTTGGTGTCAAAAGTGGTTGTCAGCATCTTGTCTTGATATCCTCTGCTCAAATGTAGTGACAGGACATAAGCTGCTTTCTGAATTGTGCCATGCTGCACAGTGGATGTGCACTGCAGGTATGACAACAAAAACCCATGAGTAAAATTCATTCTTTAGACTCCAATTTTTTAATCTAATAAAATGGTTATATGCATTTAATGAGGTTGATATCCATTGTGTGGCGCAGGTACGTGACCTCTCAGGGTGCCGTGGTGCTTGCCCCCCCTGCCAGCGCTGAGCGCGCCTTCAAGGAGGGCGACAAGGTTGTGACGATAGGGGATGCAACCAAGTGGACGCTCAAGGACTGGTTCTTCGGGAAGGTGCTGGCGCGCGGCGTGGGGGCCTTACCCAATGGCAACGGGGCAAAGGTGGGTGGGGTGCATGCCAGCATGCATATCAGCTATGCAGATGATGTGCTTGCTTGCTTGCTTACATGCGTTCCAGCAGTACAGCCAGATTAGCAGCCCGTCCTACATTGCTTTGTGCTAACCAACCCTGCCCGGCACTGCTTATACCATCGCCGCACCAGATGTGATTATGAGTAGGCAATGAAGGGAAACTTTGCGGCATGCTTGTACCACGGAGTGTATGTTAAATTTATGGCCGCCAATAAGACAGTTGATTGCTTCATTAGTTACACGCATTCCAGCAAGGAGTAATTGCATTGTGAATTGGTGGTTTGTGATTACATGAGCCACTCCACCTTACTACAAGCTACAAGTTCTTTGTTAGTTAGGAGGCGAGTATTCACTAACGAAGATGGCCCCCTGCTAGGCCTCTTACTGCAGCCAAATTGCAACCTGTGCTTGGTTGCAATTAAAATAAATCTTTTTGTTACAATATTTATTTGACAGTCAAGTTGCAAGCAAGCACCTGGATGTGTGGGTGCAGGTACAGGAGGCCCTTGCTGCACTGGATGGCGCCAGTAGCGCCAATGACCAGGCTGCGGTGGCTGCGGATTTGGGGATTGCACCGGAGATGCAAGGGCCTACCATCATCCCCACGGGGACCCCGGGACAGGCAACAGAGTCTGTGTAGCATTCAATTTGCAATTCTTGCCGAGGATGATTTAGCTGAGCTTTTCAAGGGGGTTTGGATAACCTTATATTGGTGGGTTGGATCTGTCTGCAGTGATGCAATTCATTCTCCCTCATGGATTTTTCTGTATTTGGGCACTGGAGTGGCAGCGAGGGTGTTGGCTACGTGCGCGCATACTTGCTATCCCCCCCTCGTTCACGCTTCGGCATTCTTTTCCTTTGTAGTGCATAAAATTGCTTTGAATTATAGTGTACGGTATCCTCACCTGTTATAGAGGTCAGAGAGCAGCACAGGGTGAAAGTAATGTCACGTTTTTTACTAATTGGCAGACTGCCCGCAAAACGTTTTTTTGGAAAGGAAATATGTGCAGTTTGCTTAGAAAGCGACAGTAGCAGTGTATTACAGTGTTGAACAGTGTATATGATTGCCATAGAGGTATCACATAGGTACCCACTTGCTGCCATCACAGCACAGGGGTCATGCCAGGGTTACCCCCTAGGGTTTTTCGCATCCCTCACATTCAGGGGCCATGAACTGAATTACTCGGGATCACACTTTGTGGGCCAGATCCCAACCAGTGACACGTCGACTTTCGGAAGGTTTCGGAGGGTGGCAAGGGCAAGGTAAAACCGGCAGCAATGCTGTTTCAAGAGCAATGAGCTAGCTTGTGCCTACCGACGACACCACTGCGGAACGATTATTGCAGCAAAACGTACCCAGAGCTGGGCTAGTTACCATATTGCTACGCCACACTTTCAAGACAGCTTGCACTGCTTCACGTTTACACAAGGGAAACGAGCGTTACGGCACAGGACAGGCGTCGGAAACAGGTGTGCTGCTATTGTTTGAAGCTGTTATGCGTGGGTGGATGCAGCGACAAAGAAGACGACCGCCATTCCATGTCATGCGAACACAACAGGAAACGCTGAGCATGGCCAACGACGGCTATTACCCACTTGCGTGCTCATATAACAAAGGTTGCTTTGCCCGTCAACCCTATCCAAGATCCCGTGCTAGTGTGTCACTGACCCGGGTTACGGCGCAAAACGCCTCCTCCAAGCTTCGCTAGTGTGAAGCTGCGAACTGCGTGTCATAAACATCCGACCAATTCAAGGCCCACTTACTATACTGCGCGCCCGCTTGGTATACGGTCTGCCCATACAAACGCTGCCCAAAGCAAAACTTGCCCCTTGCTTGCTTCCAGCCTGTTCAAATGGCACTGGGCCATGCACGTGCCCAACTTAGGGAGCATCGACAGCCTCGTCAGCCCTTTGACACCCCCATCCCTTTTCTCTACACGCACTTCTCAACCTTTAGGCCTAACTAAACCCCTCTGGCATCCCTGGTACTCACCAGCCAGTTGGATATACTGCCTGTATATAAACTCCTAGCCTGCTGGTGACACTGTGCAGGCCAAACCTCCTCTCTAGTGCCAAGCCACCGCCCCAGGTCCTGTGCATACCAGCCACACAGCCATGGCAGCAGCAGACACCGCTGAGCCCAGCAGCGCCCTCCTCCCCAACCCTCCCAGCCACGGCCAGCCACAGCTCCCCCGCAGGCGCGGCAGGGGGCACAGCCACCGAGGGGACCACGAGAACCCTAAAGGGTCAAAGCTGCGCAGCCACCCCGTCTCGGCTGTGTCCCCCTCAAGAAAGGACAGTGGAGAAACCTGTGTAACGCACCCCCACGGCTTGTCCAAAGTCGCGGTGGTGGCATGCGCGGGGGTTGTGTATGGCGGAGCCAAGCTGGCCATCAAGGTAGGAGCATGCGCCATGGCATTGCCTTCGCCATGCCATGCCATGCCATTGTCATGCCATCCTCCCCATCCACCTGGTGCTAAAGCTGCACAGTCGCTTGCAACCCTCTGCATCCTCGTGGCAAATTATGCACAGCTGCAAAACCATATCAAGCCCCACAGCCGCCATGGCTGTCGCCATTGGGTACCGCCCCTAACTGTAGATATGGTTGGGAAACCCTAAATTCTGCGGAACCCCTCCCTGCAACTGGGCTGTATCCCTGGCGCAGGCTTTCCAGGTAGCCCGTCAGCACAACATGCGCGCCATGCTGCTGGATGTGTGCCCGCTCCTGGAGCAGCTGGGCCAGACGTATTGGGTGGACTTTGGCACTCTGCTGGGGCTGCACAGGTGAGCCCATGCCAGGAGGGTTTAGGGCTTTGGCATATACCCAAACCATATAATGGGGGTGGACATTGGCACACTGCTGAGACCTGCACAGGTGACCCCGCGGGCATGCAGGCCTATGGTTTAGGGTTTGCCCTAATGTATTTGAGCGTGTGTGCATCCTCAAAAAGCAAACCAATTGTCCAAACCGATTGTGACCCCTTGCCATTCCACCATCCCAGGTTAGTTAATTAGATAGTCCGATAGTTACATGCATTCCAGGGACCATGACCGTTTATTGTTGGTGTGCTTGCTCCAAGAGCAACCCGGTTGTTTCTCCATCCCAGGGACCACGACCTCATCCTGCACGATAACGACGTGGATGTGGCTGTGCTCAACCCCGATTGGGACGCACTGTACCCCGCATTGGAGCAGGCACTGGAGGGGGTGCAGCGGCGCACGGGGCACAAGTACAGCATGGGGTGGTGCGTGCCATCGGAGGATCCGGACTGCAGGTGCGGGTGATGATAAGGGGTGGGTGGGGTGGTGGTGGTGCAGAGGGGGGGGGGTGGGGGGGGTAAGGGGAGTGGCAAGTGGGGTCAGTTTGGTGGGGGTGTTTGGCGCGGCGGACCAGGTGGGGCATTCCTTTGTATGGGACCAGACACTTTGTGCATGGCATTGCTCTTCGGGGGTCAAGCTGGGACCTTGCGCTCGACCTGCCCTTTTCAACAGTCTCGTGGGGGTGTGCGTGCACACCCCTTGCACCACTATACCATTAGTGCTGCCCATGGTCCGCCCCTTGCCTGTGGATCATTGTTTTTGCTGAAGCTTGTAATGATGGTAATATTTGAAACGACCGCCCCTTGCCTCTGTCAGCTGGACCCGCGTTCTGCTTAACCTCATCCCTGAACCCTGATTGCTTGGCACCCACCCTCCCAGGTGGATCCGCGAGTACTGCTAACCCCAAATATTGATTCCTAAACCCTAACTGCTTGCCCCGCCTCCTTCCAGGTGGATCCGCGTGTACTGCCTGTTTGGCATGATGGATGTGTACGGTGCCACCCACAGCGGGTCCAAGCCAGACATCCAGCTGCACCTGGGCAGGGGGGAGCTGTGCAACGTGCCTCACAGCTTGGTACTGCCCACACGCACCATGGAGTTCAGGTACGGGGAAGGGAAATGAGCTGGGTGGTGGTGGCTGGGTGGGTGGGCAGTGCCACCGGGTGGGAGCTGTCTGCATGTTACACTGTGATTGGTTAGGGTGTTATTAGTTCTATACCATGACATGGGGGTTTTGTAGGTGTAGCGGGGTGATGCTGCCGGTTGATCATGCAGGTAGGTTGCGAAGTGGGGATATATATTTCAAGTGCATGGCAGGTGGCTCGTGTACCTTGTTAATGCCTGTTCAAAGGACTGTCAGCGTACAGAGTGCTCATTTTGAATTATACTCGAAGGTGGGATTGTATTTTGATTGATGTAGAAAATTATTGAATTTCAGATTTTAAGTTGACTCAAATAAACATCTGATTGATCAAAATGATTTTGGATGATTTGATTCTGACTTTATCCCTTTCTAGTGCACATCAAAGTTGACCATGTTGTACTGCATAGTATCTCAATCACATTGCCGTGGCCCTATCGCAGGGGCGTGGTGCTGCGCGTGCCTGGTGATGTTCCCGCCGTGCTTGAGCACCGCTACGGCCCCACATGGATGGTGCCCAGGTACATGGACAAGGGGCACGACACAATCGAGCAGGGGAAGCTGTACGTGAAGCTGCTCACGGCGCTGTCCATGCTGGGCATACGCATCTGAGGCGAAGTGGGGGTAGGGTTAGGGTTTAGGATGAGGGTTTAGGGCATTCGCGTTTGAGGCAGGGGACGGGGGGGGGGGGAGGGGGACACAGATCTGACCCGTCGTTTTCCAGTTAAGCAAGAAATGCAAAGGGAAGGATATTGGCCACAGCTAACAGTTCATGTAGATCACCCAGAATGCGTCTCAGCTGACTAGGTGTGCACAAGCATGTGGCACGAGGCATAGGGGCATAGCCTTGCAAGTGGGGCTGGAAAGGGGTCCACCCACGGCATGGCCGGCTGAGATGCATCCCAGTTTTCCAAGGGGAGAGTGTATCTGTAGAGTGGGTGCCGGTTGATGCGGTTTTTGCAGGTGTGCTGCGTTGGTTCTGTGTGCACAGTATTGTTTTTCAACTACTTCCACCTGGATTGCGGGGATCAGGGGGGTTCAGAGTCATAACCAACAGTAATGTGTTTCTCCGGCGTTTTCTTGCCACCTGGACAAACAGACAAAAGTGGGATTACGTTGTTGCCCTATCTGCATCAATTGCTAGTTGTAGTGCGTTTGTGCTGCGGGGTATGTACACAATATCGAGGGTGTTAACATCAAGAGTTAGACAACATCACTTATCACGGGCTGTCCAGTGAACCTTACCACAGCATGGTAGTTTAGCTCACGCAGCATTGTTTCATGATTGTCGCTTGCTGTACATGTGCATACAAGCTTGCACCCTGGGTAGACTAGCACTTGCGCCTGGCATCCCTGCTTCAAGGACTATTTTGAAGGCTGTGGACACATACGCTTTGGTGCATGCACAATAGTAGCAGCTGTAGATGCACATTGGATGCTAAAGCTGTTTGCGTTGGCAAAACTGCAATGCATTTAGATTAGTGCTTGCATATCATTATAAAATAGGTCTTATTTATACTGCCCGTCGTGCTGCTTGTTTTGGAGAGTGCGGTTTGGAGTGGTAGTTGCTCGTCACTAGATTTCTCTCAGCCATTTTACGTACTGCGTAACTAGGCATGCTGCGTTTACAGTACAATATCAGTACACCAAGCATTGATCAGTAGGACCACAATGAATGCTAGAGGTTGAGATTGGCGCAAAACCCTCGTCAATCAGTTGGAAGACATTTCCGTGATTGTCATGGTTCATCGCAAAGTCTTGTGCACACTGGGATATTTTATCAAGCTTGCTGTAAAACCATTCCTGGAACCATTCCACGCATGGATCATACACGCATCATCTTGTCAAGCTACATGCACAACACTCAGTGCTTGCTGGCCAACCATTACACGCTAGCTGCCAGCGTTTTGACCTAACTGGTCAACTATGGTTGACCACTAGTGCAGCTGCCGTTAGAATTAGATTCCTCCAAAGCCAGTGTATACGCCCTGTATGGGGCAGGACCTGGTTGGGCTGCAGCCCATCACTTCAAAAGTCGCTGCACTGACTGCATACCCACGTAAACTTCAAATTTGACATTTGTGCGGCACCATTTGTGCCCCCCCATCTGCAAGCTATTAGGCCACCGCATATGCTGGACCCAATCAGACCAGGGGCTGCATATCCCGCCCTCAGAAGCCGCTGCACTGGCTGCATATCCACTTGTTGGTGAACCCCCCCCTGGCCAGGCGCCTACGAGTGCCCAGTGGCAGGCAGTCCATGTGGCACCACCTGTACTCCCCGCGCTGCATGAAGCACTGGTGGCAGCACAGCATGGAATCGCTGGGGGGCCTGGAGCACATGCAGCAGGGCCCGGGGGCTGCGTCGATACCCTCGCTTAGGGTAACTGCTGCAGCTGGTGGTGGCGCGGGTGGGACTGGGATTGGGCTGGCCAGTCCCAGGGATGGGGTGGCGGGTGGCAGGGATGGTGTTGTGGGAGCGGCGGATGGAGTTGAGGGCTGCTTGGTGGGCGAACCAGCGCACACATTGGAACGTGCGTTGTTGGCGTTGCTCAATCCCCACTCTGCAAGCCCTGGGACCACGGGGGTGGTGGGGATGGGTGAGGCGCTCTCTCTCCCTGGCTCTGCCTGGCTCGCAACATGCGGTTGGGCTGCTGCTGCTGCAATGCCAGCTGTGCTTGTCTGCGTCACAGCTACAGACACATCCGGGGCGTCCTCGGCTGATGCTGCCACAAACGTCTGCTGCGGAGGTGGCGTTGGCGTGGAGCCATCACCGCCCCCCTGCTTGCCACGTGGCGCACTGTCAGGCCTGCCACCTGGCGCAATGCCGTGCCCCACTGCCGCTGCCATATGCCTGGTGACGCGCATCACCTTACCCCCCCTGTCCACCGCCTCGCCCCCGATGACGTTGCCCCCATGCACCTCGCCTGCCAACCTCCCATCCAGCACCGCCACATCCACTCCACCACCACCCGACGGCGCATCCACCACCCCACCCACCACCGCCACATCCACCACTGCCACATCCACATCTACCCCCTCATCCTCCATTGCCACATCTACCCCCTTGTCCCCCATCGCCGCTCCCCCCTCTGCATCCCCACCGCCGCCCCCACCAGCTTCAGCAATTACCCTAAGCGAGGGTATCATCTCCTCCATTTTCGCCCTGTTGCGCGCCATGCGTTCTGCACGCTCCAGCTCATAGGGTGTGGCAGGAGGGTCTGGGGCATCGGCCACCATTGGGGATGGGGATTTGCCCCCGGCGGGTGGGGATTGCATGGCCTGGTTGGCATCCGCAGCCCTCTTGCGCTTGGCTGTGTCTGCCACTGCTTGCGCGGCCCAGGCGTTGCGCAGGGTGAGCGCCTTGAGCTGCAGGAGGTGCGGTAAACAGGTTGTGAGTAGCGGATCAAAAATAGTAGCACATGATTCTGTGGGTAATCATGTTTTCTGGAGCACCGTACTAACATATTTTCTTGCCAGTGCAGCCCAAGTAAAGCTGGTATATACACGTGTATGGGCAGCAACCAATGGAACATACTTGTGCTGTCCACAAGTGTTTGTTTATTTGCACCGCACCTGTGTGAGCGGTGCCCACAGCGCAGTGCTCGACACATCCCCGTCATTGTACAAATTTAATTGTAAAAACCAATTCAGTGGCAAAACATTCTTTTATTCCACACCATACCTGTGTGTCTGGTGCCCACAGCGCTGTGTTCACCACATCCCCATCGTCGTACACTATGGTGTGGGCCAGGCGGTCGGGCAGGTAGGCGGCCAGGCTGCCCTCAAACCAACGGTGCTCACCCCACCAGTACACTGACACGCGCGCACCGATGGCCTGAGAGAAAAAGATGGAAAACAATAATATTAATTAGTAATTAATAATTTCATGAATAGAAAATATGGCCATATGATCCATGCATGGCTCATGTACGAGGCGTTGGTTGAGGAGGATGCAAAGTGGGGGGAGGCTGGGAGCCCTAAATCCTAAAATCAGGCTACTTCCTCACCCCTGAAAGTCTGGACATCCCCTCTAATAACCATACCTGTGCGCCCATGACGGCCAGCTTGGATGCCCTCAACACAGGTATCATGTGTTACCACAATTGCATCCGTGAACCCTAAACCGTATATAGCTAGTGTTAGGAATATCCTCCCATGCCTCTACCTGTGCCCCCATTACTGCCAGCTGTGCGCCTGCGTGGCCAGCTGCCGCTGCGCATGCCGCGCGCACCGTGAGGCAGCGGCGCATCATGCGGGGGCCACCACTCCTCCCGCTGCGGTTCTCCTGGGGATACAACAGGGGGCAGGGTGGAGACAGAAACAAACAGTTCAACAAGCAAATAGGACAACCATGGGAGGTTAGGGACAAGGAGAGGGAATACATTAAGTGTATAGATTATTAATGCAAACTACAAGAACATGATATTATTAATAGGCAAGTGATCAAATTGACTGCTGTATGAACCACCATCAACAGCCGCAATGCAGGGACCTGCCCCTCCTTCCGCTGCATGCGTGCGAACCCTACTCACCCTGCAAACCTTGCAGCTGCCACAAGTGTTTGCCCTTGAGGCGCTGCTGTGCTGCTCGGCAAACACCTCGGGGGGTGGGGCGGACTTGAGCAGGCGGACCACCATGCCAACCTGCGTCGACACAGGGCAGCATCAGGCGCATGGACCATAGCTAACCTGATCTGACAGGATGCGTGGATGCGGTTGTCATCATCGTAGCTTTATGTGTCAGCTGTCAAATAGAGCCACAGGGAACCTAACAGTGCATGGCAGCTGTATAGGTGCGACCTCATGGCATTTTTCGCATGGAAGAGTATGCTATGGTCTCAATGCAGCCCCACCACTCACCAGGCGTCGCACACGCTGTTCTGAACACTGTACCAGTGTTGTGCGCAATGCACATGCGCCACTAACCCCATACCGCCAACCGCGTCTAGGGTTAAAGTTATGGGTTTTAGTTTTTAGGGTTTTAGGGTTAGAAGTTGTAGGGTTTAGGTTTCTGTGAAGTGCACTCCCCCACCTCCTTGCGCTGCACTTTGCACTGCTCCAGCCTCTCCACCAGCCCGTCCACGTCATAGCCCTGCTCGCGCATGCGGTTGATGTAGGTCATGAGGGCGCCCTCAAGGGGGGAGGGGCCGGCAACGGGGGTGAAGGCGCCCAGGGGGGTGAAGGGGACGATGAGGGGGTAGGGGGTCACGTGTTGCGCAGCAAACCTGCACCCAAGCGGGGCAGCGTCAAGGGAGTAAAAGCCAAAAACTGCATGGAGGAGCGTAGAGCCTAGGCCCTAAACCCTCAACTTAAACCCTAAACCCATCATGCTGGGCAGAGCCAAGGCCCTAAACCCTAACAGCTTCATGCTGAGAGAGCCAAGGCCATAAACCCTGAACTCTGAACGTATCATGCTGTGCACAGCCAAGGCCCTGAAGCTTAACTTTACACGGCCTGCATCACGCGGAGCAGAGTCAAAGCCTCACCCTCCCACCTGGTTGCTCCCTCCGACGCCTACATCCTAAACCCTATAGTGTACACCTTAAACCCTGAACCCTCCCCACCTGGTGGCTCCCTCCAACCACCACGCAGCACGTGGAAAGCACTGCCCCCTGGCGCGGTGGGGCAGCTCGTGGGGGGGAAGCACACCACGCTGCATCTGCAACCATAGACACAGCAAACCTCTGAATGGTCATGCGACAAGAACATATGCAGCACCGACTGGGTGCGCAGCACATGGCCACATGCCTGCTGATAACACCCCAAGCAGTGGATCCTTCCAGGAGCTCACAGTCTCCCCACCCTTTGGATGAGCTTTGGGACTCCATTCACATTGCAGAACCATTTTGGGGATTGAGGGTGTATCCTTGGATGTGGAAACACGGCGTGAGAACATAGCTGCCACTGTCTAGGGTCTAGGGTTTGTGTTTAATGTTATTAGAGTACGCACCTTGACCAGGGCGGTGTCTTGGAAGGTGAGCCTCTCTTCTTCAGTCACGGAGCCTGGCCAGCATGGGGAGTACAGGTGAAATGCAGGGTTGCAAGAGCATCGAAGCCGTAGGGTTTGCGGCTAGGGTTCAGGGTTCGGGTTAGGGTCAAAGAGCATGGGTGCTGACAGTGACATCTAGCTTCACAGGGGGGGGGGCTCACTGATGTCTTCAAATAATAGACAATGCTTACATAATTTAAACTAGCCTATAAAATACTCAATCTAGATGCTGTAACAAAGTGCACCAATACAGGTAGCCACAGACAACGTGCAGGCAAGGGCTGAAAACCATCATGTTCGGACGCTGAGCCTGAAAAGCACTGATCCACAATCAGCTGCCGGCGCATTCACTGATGTACCTTCCTCTCGCTGCCTTCCGTAGGAGAGCACCCCTGATCCCTGGTCCAGGTCTGCGATGTCACCAGACCACCTGTCGGTGCCGCTGCCGCTGCCAACCTTGGCCCACGCAGCGCTCCTGCGCAGCAACCGGTGTTTAGGGTCTAGGGTTTAGGGTTAGGGTTGAACTTCCCGACATAATGCTGCAATGATGACAAGCCTGCTGGCAAGAGCGCATGGCGATACGGATGCTATCCAATTGTAAGCTGTGGTCCTGGTGGGATTTGTTGTTGTGTGGCATGTAATGCTGGCATGCATGCGTCAAAATGGTTGGCATCAGCATGTAACACCAGCCAGCCATGCAGCATGCCAGGAGCGCATGCCCATTATCACCAGGGCACAGCTCGCAGTGTTCGTCAATAGGAACCGTTTACAGTCAGCCATCTAAGCATTCACCAAGCGGCAAAATGTCCACATCCACAGGGTGGGCAAAATGTTATTGATACACCCTCCAGTCTGCCAGGCCTGGCTCACCTCGGCATGTACTTTGCGATGTAGGTGGCCAGGGGCACATCATCCTTGCTGGCCAGGTACTTGTAGTGGTACGGGTCCATGAGCTGCCGGCCAATCCAGTGCGCCAGGTGCACCGCCACGCAGTTGCCCAGCAGGCGGTAGCGCACGTTGTACTCGCTGCCTGACAGCTCAGCGGTGCGCTCCCTGTCAGTAGGGTTGGTGTAGCCCTCGGGAAGACCCTACGAACGCGCCAAGGGAAACGGCATTTAATGACAGTGATTGCAGTTGTGGTGTTATGTTATTGTCTGCCCTTTACTGCATTCTGTTTGGATGCAGGGTGCATGGATGGACTCATCGCCAGATTGTTCCCCGAGCATGTACCATCAGCAGTCCCAGGCTACCCCTGGCTACCCACACCTTTGTAACACGCCTTTTCGCCTGCGTTTACTATCCCAAGACTTGCACACATTCTACTGACCAGGCATGAAGATACAAGGCTGCGGTGTCCACATTCTGCACTGTCATTTTGGAAGGTGATAAGACGATGCAGTAACCCTAAACCCTAGCCCAAAACCCTAGACAGCACCTACCATGAGCCGCTCTGCGTCCCAGATGCGCAGCAAGCCACAGGTGAAGCCTCGCAGTAACCCTAAACCCTTAACCCTAGACAGCACCTACCATGAGCCGCTCTGCGTCTGAGATGCGCAGCAAGCCGCAGGTGGAGTCCGGCAGTATGATCAGGATTCTGCTGTTGTGGGTGGTGAAGGTGGGGGTGACATCTGTGCTGGGAGGCCTGTCAGAGCAGGCATTTGTGTCATAAGATGTGTGTTTAATCGTGTTTAAAGTAGAGTGACGTTGCAGAATCTCAGCACACTTCCTTGCCTACCAGGTTCTTACCAAGAAAGAATAATGATGCAGTGTTTCATTTTTTCCTGCAGCAGGTGTTTGTGAACCGTACCCCATACCAACACAAATACAAATAAAGCTCTGTATTAGTTTCTTCCTTGTCTTTTATTACGAACCGTACCCCACGTTGTTCAGGTCAACCGCATAGGCCCGGTCTGCATCCTGGATGCCAGGGTTGTTGCTGTAGCAGTCGTAGCACTGCCTGCCAGGGTGCAGCCGCTCGCACGCGCCCCTACAGGACTGGGTGCCCTGCACAATTGTCAGGTGTTGGTATTAATATGAACGAGGTGTTCATTGGGTGCCTCCAAGGTGCTGGCACTGATGGAAGAGGTGGCCTTGGGGTTATTTGCCCCTTCCTGCATAGCATTCTCACAGACAATCAGGCTTTGAATGATTTGGAATCGAACAAATATGCGCCCACATGCCACAGTGTGTGAAACAAAGGGTGACTTGTCAAGGTATTCATTCGAGCAAATCAACAAAGAAAACTTCCTATTATAGAAGATATATATTTAGTTGTGCTTGCAATGTGACCCTACCTGGCTGAGCAGCACATCACGCGCATCGCCACAGGTGGAAGCCACTATGAGGATGCGGCGCCGGCGGTTGGGGACACCAAACCCTACACAGTAGCCCAGGGATGGCGCTCAAGACACACGCACATTGCATATGGTGCGTTGAGAACAGGAACACCCTGGGGGGTAATTGCACATGGAGCCACATTTACACAATTTTGTGAGGTCATATAATGAGGCCCTGTGGCTATGGCTTGGCACCACTGCCGGCCACAATATCAGCACTGCAACAACAGGCACGATATAGGATGCTTCTGGGAATGCATTTCTTATCATGCTGTTATTCTCTTGTCGAATATCATGCCAGTGGCACCTGCTGACTCAATCTCCCTGTAGGCCCATGACTTGTAGCCCAGCGCCTCGATCTGCTCCAGTATCTCTGAGATGGGCGGAGGGGCGCCGTTGATGGGCTCGCGCAGGGCTGCCACCTGGCACAACACAAACATCTATCTGAAAGAAAAACATGTAACATCTTTTTTCAATAGAGAAGTAAAAACAAAAAAAAGGAACATAACATAGATACAGCTAAATTTTACACGCTGCACACTACCACCTACATTCTCCAGAAGAAGCCACGGCACCGCATGCCCCTCCTCACTTGCCCGCTTGAGCAGCCGGTACACATGCGCCACCAACCCTGACGCCTGCATGCCGCACGCAGTCTACAATCACTCAGAGTTATCCACATTCCTGCGTGGTAGCAAGCTGCAGGTGTGGCACCACAAGCAACGTGCCATACACCACATCCAGGGCATGAGGAACAGCCCTTGTGGGTAGCATGCGGCACTCGACAGGTATGTGGTCCACTTCAGCTGCACAGGCAATCCATTTAACGCTGTGGCATGCAGTACAAGACATATATATGCGTCGGCGGCGCATACATTGCTTGCCACGGTGAAAGGAGGCATTGTGCGCAGCGCTCCACATGGGTACCCAAAATGGCAACACCCTCTTGCGCACCTGTCTCACAGGCGCGCGCGCAGCCACCCCAAACCCTAAACCGTCAACCCTGACCCACCCACCTCCCCCCTCAGTCCGTGGCGATGCCCCATGCGGCTAATGTCAGTGCAGGGGAAGCCAGCAGCAAGCAGCTCAGTGCCCTGCAGTAAGGAAGGGGGCAGCAAATCAAAACCTGGCACATCCTAGCCCTTTGGCTGGAGGTTGATGAGCATGACATAGTGCAAATGGAAGCAGTGTGGCAAGCAGCCTATCTACAACGGTGATAGGGGCCCCTTCCTCATGGTGAGCATCACACTGTCAGTATCTGACATTACTTGCTGCCCATGGTACACCGTATCGCATGGGGGCTGCCGTTACATCCACAGCAAATATTTTGCCCATGAGGCGCCACATAGACTATTAAGTGTTGACACAAGGGGGTGCACTGTTTTGCACCATGGTGCCATCCATGGTACAGTACAGGTGCACTGCAACCACAAGTTGTCCATGGCGTGTTGGCGTCCCCTCTCACCTTGGGTAGGCGTGTCATGGTGGTGATGTCAGGATGGATGGGTGTGTCTGGGAAGTGGCGCTGGAGCACCTGTGGCAGGCAAGTTAACTTGCAAGTTAATATCATGTAAGTTTATAGCAGGAGTTGCTGTAACGTCTAGGTTTTGAAGCGCTTGCATGGGTTGCTCCAGCACATGCCCACATTGGCAGTGGGTGCACCTCTTCTCGCGAGTGAAGGGCTGACAGTGTCTTGACAGCATGTGCGAAAAACAACAGTGGCGGCGGCCCAAGGCTTGCACAATGGCTCCAGGTCTGCACTGAGAATGTGTCCTTGCATACCTGACGTGCTCTGGCGTCCTTCTCGCAGAGCAGAATGATCTCATGGCCTGCCTGTGTGGACGGGGTGAGGTCAATCAGTAAAGGACCAAATTCTCACCGTGATGGCATAAGCTATACTTTATAGCTAAGCTAGAGGTCAGCCATGGAAGGTGTGGCACAGGATAAGGTGATATCCTATCCTTATCAGCAGGCAGTGGTGATAATAACCATTGCTGAGGCGGCCGTTTTGCTCAAGCCCAGCACAGCAGTGAGCATACCTGCTGCAGCCCTTTGCTGAGCGCTCCAATACCAGAGAAGAGGTCCACAACCCGCATGCTTTTTATAAAGTGTGCTAACGGCGCACCCACGCAGACACTTCAGTTGGGGAACTTTTTAGAGAACCAAGCTCACAGGCCCTGTCGAGTTGACAGACGTGGTGGAAGCAGTATGCTTTCAGTGCTGATCATGATCACGACATCCATGATAATGCTATCAACAGTGTGGCAGGCCCCACTGGCAGACAGGTTGCCGGAGTGTCGACAGCGCCGCCGCCCACCTGAAGTGTATGCAGTTGTACTGTAGCCTTGAATGAGTCATGCGCAACTCTTTGGCTGCAGCGGTACCGCTCGAGTCAAGTCCTACCCGGGATCACCGTGTAGCCTCAGTGTGAGCCCTGCAGTGCACAAGCAAGTGCCGGGCTTTTCCTGCGACACCAGGCTCTAGTAGGTCCCTTGAATGTGCTTTTCGGGGCTAAAATATCTGTTGAGGACCACTGGTGAACTTGGAGATGATCTTGGAGATGATGTCTCACTGCCACGGTGTGACTCTGGTGAACTTGTCAAGACTCATGAGCATTGAGCACAGGACCGTGCTGAGCACAGCCAGTGGCATGAGTCTGCAACAGATCGCCCATGGGATGCCACAAACTGCATTTCAGATCAGATTCTGGGGACGTTTCAGCTAGCTCGGCTCAGCTCTGCTCATGTGAGCATTTGAGGTCTTAAATTACCGTGGTAGGCTCTATGTTATTAGGTTACAGCCTTAAATCAAGCTCCAATATTTTTGTACAACCAGCCCACCATGAGTGTTCACTTCACATCGTTCAAATGCATTATCATGCGTGATGTTGTTCAATAAGGCGTGTATGCATTTATTTCCTGCCACCGTGCTACGACTAGCGCCATAACAATCAGCATCCTCTCTCTACCATGCGATCCCTCGTTCAATGCACACATGTTCAGTCATTATTTCAAAAATTTTCAGATGCTCAACTGCAGTCCTTATTGCAACCATTGCATGGCCATGCTGAGTCATCGTACAGCAACACAGCATGCACAAAAATAAAAGGATCATGCCCTTTCTGCTCCCAGCAACATGGATGGTGACTGCAACGCTGCTGGATTGCTACCAAATAGCCACTGCAGTGTCTTATGGTCATGCTGCTGCTCAACAGAACCTAGCTATCAATATCGATGCATGCATTGGTGGCCCAATCCTGTGCGCCCCCAGGGGTTCTACACACTAGTCTCACAGGGCCCCATCCACAGGGCTCCATCCACAGTTGAGCAAGTAGTAGCGCACATCCTTCAGGCTACTGGTGTATGCCATCCTGGCCCAATCCGGGACATGTGATCCCGCGGCTGTTTTACACACTAGTCTCACAGGCCTCCATCCACGCTCAGTTGAGCAAGTAGTAGCGCACATCCTTCAGGCTGGGGAACTGCATGGCCAGCGTGTTGCTCAGCCGCTCCCGCACCTCCCTGAGCAGCAAGTCAAGGTGTCAGCATGCAGCCATCCAACCCCACCATTGGTCCGGCATAAGATGCCATGTGCAATGACCGTGCAGCATGGCTCACACACGATGCAAAGATAGCAACAGGTACGGTCGCAACAGGTACGGTTGCATCAGGTACGGTCGCAACAGGTCATCCCACTGAGAGTCAGGAAGTCTACTGGCAACCACCAAGTGATTTTAAACAAACGAATCGCTGGAAATGGCAACAAGGCCAACCAGCAGGCAGAGCAATTCGAACCTTCACCATCAATGGAGAAGGCAACACGGCTACCAAATAAAGGATCGTAGCGTACTTGATGACGTGTGGGAAGTCCATGTAGGACGCCCCCATCTTGAGCCACTGCTGGTCCAGCACCTGGTAGGCGATGCAGAACAGCTCCTCAAACGCAAACTCGGTCTCGCCCATGACCTGCAGGAAGCCGCGGCCAGCCAGGGTGCGCGGCACAGGCACCTTGTGGGCGTCGCGCAGCTCCAGGAGGTCTGCACTCCAAGGGAAACGCACAGCGTCAGGCGCGAAGGGGGCGCGATGCACCAGGGAGTACGGCCGTGTGTGGGGTGTGCTGTGTGAATTTTGCTACTTTGCCAAGTGACTGCAGGTGCTCAACAAGTGGGTGCAGTCTGCCTTGCAAGAACTGGCAACCCCATGCAAACCATATACAGCACGGCATTCTGTCTGTGCAAGTAATTGCCAAACAACGAGTCAAATGGATGCGCCTTGTACCTACACACCATCTTGGCCACAAAACCAGCATCATGTGCAGAAGTGGATCCCACATGTGACGCATGCAGCGCTCACCTGTCAGCATGAACTTGTACAATGGACACCACAAGTACATATATAACATTGACAGCTGATGCATGATCCTCACCCTAAACCCTAAACCCATGCAGCACCCACCCGTCAGCATGAACGTGATGTTGACCCCTGCAGCCGCAAATGGATACTCCCACTCCGACCGCACGCCATCCGTCTTGTTCATCAGCCGCAGGAACGCAGGGTTGTCCTTCTGAATAAAGTACAGCAGGTTCTCCAACGTGATGAAGCCACCGCCGCGAAAATCCGAGCTGGGGTCGTCGCACTGCCACCCCATCTCCTTCCACTGCGGGTGCTTGTACCCCCCGAAAGGCATGTCAGGGTACGCCAGCTCCCACAGCTGCTTCAGGGCGGCGCGGTGCTCTGGGTCGTCACTATCGTACATCACCTTGAGCCTGTACCGCAGGTCAGACAGGCGCTGCTCCTACACCACGGCGCACGCATGGTTCAGAATCACACATGTGCATGCGCATGGGCATGGTTCAAAACCACGAATGCCTGTCAGAACCATGAATGAACATGCGCATGCTTAAAACCCATGAATGCCTGTCTTCAGTCGGTAGCAATGGCCACTGGTGCACATGGACCACGCTGATGATGGAGGCATATGTTATAATTTTAGTTAGTTGTTGGCTGTCAGAATGCTGCCAGGATGATGATTATCGGGAAAACCAGGGGCCAAAAAGGCAAGGCTGGAATTGGGCTGTTAAAATCATGCCGACCGAAGCCCCACATGCAACCCACCTGGATAGGCGACGGCTTGTACGTTCGAAATCTTGCAAAAAATGGCGCCAGGCAACTGCTGATCGATGCTGCATACAAACCCACGGGTGGTTACAGGCATGTGCCACATTCATGCTGCACCAAGAAAAACTGCTGCATGGGTGCGAACAACGTACCCACTAAACTCTGCACTTCTTGGGAGCATCGCTGGTAGAGCGTTGTCCAAAGCAATTCCCAGTTGAGCCTGTTGACAGAATTTGGCACAACCTCAGTGGAGGATGACACCCCCCTGATATGTGGCCGGAACCGTCCTGTAGTGGCTGGTGTGTCGTCGTAGCCATCAGCATCTGCTGCCAAGCGATCAAAGTCTGACAGCAGCGACGTTGATAAGTCAGCTGTGGGAGGGTCTGCAAGGTGCGGGTGTTCAAGAGTGTGAGCATCAGTTTGGTGGGGTAAAGGAAAGACAGGGTGACTGGCAATGCAAGGCATATCAAGAATGCTTTATCCCTCAACGCTCCAGACCTTTGTAACAACCTGCGACACCCTATGGTTCAACCTTGGCGAGAACTAGCGATAGAGTTATAGAAAATTGTGGCTACAGTGTCACCACCAACCACTTCCACCCCAATGAGGCAAAACCAGAGCCGTAAATGCAGGCACCTGGGTTCATAAAATATAATCTGAAGCTTTGTACGACCCCAAGAAACAACCAGAACACACAAACTCGATTAGGGCTTGTGCTGAGCATGACCTGGCAGTGTCTGTGCACTTATAACCAAAAAAAACTGGCATATGTGAGCGCACAGAGGAGCATCGTGGGCTCCAACGACGCAACCACTAACCTGCATGGATCTGATTCCGTCTCTTCCTGACTTCAAACATGGCTGACTTCACAGGTTTCACCAGCTGGAGGGATGCCACCCCTGTAAGCCTGAATGTTCGACAAGAGTCGCCTCTCGATGTCGATATGTGCTTGCAAGGTTGATTACGTACAGCAGGAAGCCACACAGCTGCGTCCAAGAGGTCTCACAGAGCTATGCATGCATCTGCTGTTTTCATGCATATGCACATCGCCCAACAAACTCAAGTCGCTGCTCAACAACCTTCGCATCCAATACGGGATGTTTTAAGTTTGTAACGGTCGGTTCATACACGAGCTGTGCGCATACCGAAGCTGGTTTCCCTAGTGCTGTGCATACACATATGCGCCAGTGGATCCGAACTGGGTATTACATCTTTTGAGTGCAACTATCAAATACCAGAACACAGGCTTGAGTCTTTGCACAAGTGTGTGTATTATCCAGGATAACCCAGGAGCGAAGCCAATTGACGTCCAGTCGAGGCTATGTTGGTGACTGCCAGTCACTGACAGAACATTGCAGTGCACTTTCCACAATTTTTTTTGTGTGTTTTTGCGTCAGGGCACAAAGCCAGGTACCAAATTTGGTACATCAGACGTGTGAGGTAAAATGGCTGGCAATACCGGTTTCGGCCCCCGCCACGGGGCGGCCCCGTGGCCGTCCGGCCTCATCAGTAGCCTTTGAAATTTCAGATCTGGGAATGAATTACAATGAAAATGAAATAAAAATAAAAAACAAACAGATGTTGATGTACTGAAATTGATGTTAGAGAAGCATTTCAGAGCTGCTATAATGGCATTTCAAGAAACTTGTTTAGCTTTTTTGGTAGTAAATGTGGGGCCAATGTGGCTCCATTAATTCACAGTTTATTTAGTAAGCGGGGTGACTTTTTCAAGCACCCCCAACAGTCTAGTGAGCCCGGGTTGGCTCCCTGAATGTGACTGTCAAATAAAATCTTGTAAATCTTGTAAATCTTGTTGGTGACAGGGGAGCGATAACAACATGGATTGTAAACTCACGGACTGCTTTGCTTGCAACCTGGTCATATCTACGGGTTTCAAGTGGCATTTCAATATCGTTGACAGAGGTAACAACGATATATCACGAGCCGCATGGGAGAGTCACTCTGTTTTCTTGAAGAAAACAGACGCCAAAGGTGTGAATCAGGCGGCAACAGCTCTAGAACTTGCGCACATTGCCCCAGAAAATACCAGTCAAAAAATCCTAGCTTGGAAGCCAAAAGCAAAAGCAGTGAGTTAGCTACAATTGTTGATTGTGTGCAGGCTGGAAAAACTGATGGGAGGCAGATAAGAGGGGCTGAGCCTCCCTCGGGGCCAGAGGAGTGGAGGTACCGGCAAGACTTCGAGCCGGGCTGGATGTAGCCCGGGGAGAAAAATGCAGCTGGGTTTGGGTTGGGATCTCTGGAGGCAATTGGGGATGAGATGGAAGCTGGCACAGTTGACAACACTTTCCACTGCCGGCTACGCTGTTGTTGTTGATGGTGGCCACTGCGGTAGTTGATGGGCTGCAGGTATGTTGGCGGCTGGTGGAGCAGATAGCTGATATGAAATGATGGCAATGGATTGCAATGAATTGCAGAAGTGCTGCTGGTCCGGGACCAGGCCAAGGCTGAGAACTCTGTCCATAATGTTGGGGGGTGAAAGTAGTTAGTTAGTTAGTTACATGCATTCCAGCAAAATAGCCAGATTAGCAGTCAGTCTTGCACATGCGGCGCCACGCA
>JAULBX010028360.1:0-29939 GCA_032358255.1 Heterotrichella gracilis
GGTTACAAGCGCATGTGTCTAACAGGTAGTAAGCGTACCTGCAAGAACTTCCGAAACAGCAACACGTCAGAGCACATCTACTGCCGAGACTTGTCTTGCCCATGACATTCTAATATCTTAGAATACCTTGTGATATATGACCCTAATAATATGTCTATTATTCCAGGGTCCTCAAGGGTATTCCGTATCACTTCGGCACGTCACGTCTGGGGAGGGGGGGGTACGCTCGGATTGACATAAAATATAAATGTCTGTGGAAGTCACCGATCGTGGATTCGGGGGATGTGAGCTGGCTTAGGTTAGTTAGGTGGTTGGTGTAACCAGGAATACTGGTTATATGAATATTTATTAATTAATAACTAGCAGAACCCTAGCATGGGGTTTACCAGTAATATCTGGAACCCTCCATTAGGGGGTTCCGTAGCATAATCCAACCTACAAACCTACCACAACCCAGTTACTAGAAACGTGGCAGCCACCACACGTTCCCCTTGGACGGCAGCGCATGCGCTGTTAGCCCAGGGCTATATAATGAGCATAAACGCTCATTAGCCCAAGACCTCCAAGGGTATTGCTATTCACGTCCACTTGCTGTCGCACTGTTGTTACAGTGTGACGATAGCTCGACCAACTGAGAAAAGGACAAGCGATCGCATGTCACAGCAGGCATATATCTGATATATATACCATCCTGTTACATTCCTCCCCCCTTTGCTCTATGGGCGTCATCGTCAAGTGCCGGGATTATTTCACCCACCCGTATAGACCCAGGCGTGGTCAGGACACGACACCGTGGCTTAGGAGAGAGACCTTTTTGATGACCAGCAGGCTCTGCCGAATTAGTTGGACCCGCGTCGGATTATGCGTCCCATACCACATATCACGTATGTAATACTATGGGGCCCAAGATCATCAACCCAGAAAAATCGAGTACCGGCCCAGGATCTGGGTATCGAACTGGAGACCAGTCGCCCAAGCTCTGAAACCATTGTGACGATAGCTCGACCAACTGAGAAAAGGACTAGTAATCGCATGTCACCGCAAGCACATATATATACCTGATATATATACCATACTGTTACAGCTGGCCATGGTCTGCTTTGATCCTAAGTAACGTTGACCGGTCAGTAAGGATCGTTGGATTGCATGGACCTTGGATCGCTCTTGATCATCTAGTGTTTGGATGAACACCCAGATTGGCTACCCGTGGCACCCACTTGATATTCGAACACTGGATTGTTTGATTGTCGCAAAGTGAGCCATCGTAGGCACGTGCAGGATTTACAAGGATGGGAAGGAATCCGATTAAAGACTAGCAGATCTACTGGAATACCTATATACACTACTCACAACAGAAGAAAAAAAAGTATCAACGCAGCCTGTTCAAGGGCTTTGAAGAGGTGCGTTGGTTGAGAAAGAGGATTTAGCGAAGAGAAAGGCATTGCCGTTTTGTCCTCCTTTTTACCTACCATAGTAGTTAAGTGCACTCCTCAATGGGTGTGGGAACACCAGGAGTGCAGTACACTACTCACAAACAACACAAACTTGAGTGCTCCGCGGCAAGCCACTAAGAACTGAGTAAACTGAATTACCGACAACATTGGAACTTCACAGTGAAATGGCAGAGGCATATTGTTCACTATACACGCACCATATGTCATACACCTTCACAACCCAAGGCAACTGGTTGTAGTGGAGGCAACCCTAACCCCCAAAAAGCCTAAATCATATAAATAATCACACACATGATTGCGGCAACCGGGCTCTATAAATAATAATGTGTCATAATCTAGCATATTCACAACATAATTCTACAATTGTCGCGTCCAGGAATAACAAGTTAACTACATAATAACAAATTAGTGTCATTGCATGGCATGGACATCATTGCAATGTCACGAGGTAATAAAGCAATAAATCTGCACAGTCAAGCAATGCACCTTGGCACAAACTATGCAGGCACGCACACATCCCTCTAGAAAATCAAATCAAACCACTATACCACGCACATCATAAGCTATGACAATAAACTATAATAACATGTCAGCACTTGGCTCTTCTTGGCACCTCCGCCTTTGGTAACAAAGCATCATGTGGTCGCAAGGGAGGATGCATCACGCACACAAATATGTTGTGTTTTTGTGGGACGCCGATTACCATAAAGAGTCCATCCTTGCCGGTGTCGTAAATACCGCCTGGCATGTAGCTCGAATGTCTTCCTCTGTTTGCATGTTGCGAGGCAGCGGCACATCCAATAGTCGCCGGTTGAGTTGGTGAATGTTTGGTCCGAGAGCAGCTCCCACGTCCTCGTTGTACCAAGGGTGTGTCATCACTTCAGCCATAGTAGGACGGGATGCAGGGTCCAACTGAAGCATGGCTACCAGAAGGTCCCTGTTGGACAACAAGTTCCTGATTTCTCCAAAGGGTATCATACATGCCCCGTGCAAAAGAATGCGGTGAGTACAGCAAGCATGCATTCCGCTACATGATGCACATGCACTGCATATTTGAGTAATGGTCATGCGGCATTTGCTCAAGCCAATTGATTGTGCAGGTGGCAGCATTGCTAGCATAAAAAAAAAATATAACTACTTTTGTGTACCCACCTGCAGTCTGGCGTCAGGGTGTCCGACAGAGGGTACTCAAACTTAATGAGCGCTTTAAAGTAGGATTGCAAAGCGGTAATGTGCGGCGAGTTCTCGTCCACATGCAAACTCTTCTCAAAAGGATGCCTGCAGCAACGATACATGGCGCCCGCGGTTTGTGCTCCAGATGCAGTGCGTACATCAACTATGAGTTCACCGAAAATGTTCACCAACTACCACGGAGATCATTGTGGTTGTACACACATATTTTGGTACTATATGTGCATATGAAGCCTTGCTAGCAAACTTGGGACTATTTCACCTGTTGGTGCATGACTTGTGGCAAGTAGTGGTGTACACATGGATTACATGGTTCAATAAAAAATGTGGCAGTGTCATGGCAATGGGGATACCCCGTGTTTCTTCAGAAGCTATAGCCCATGCACACCACTGGCCTAAATATGACATAAAAAACTACATGTGTGTTCCTCACCTCCCGTGTAGCATGTAATAGAGCACAACGCCGCATGCCCACACGTCTGCCTTGTGTCCATCATACCCTTGATTGTTTGCAAGGGGCGCAAACACTTCAGGCGCGATGTAGAGCGGCGTGCCCACCAGCGTCCGAGCAGCACTACCCATCCCGCTGTCCTTCGAGAGACCAAAGTCGCACACCTTGAGCTGAGGTTCACCCTCACGTGGGCGGTAGATCAATAAGTTCTCAAGTTTGATGTCCCTAAAAGTTTACAAAAAACAATCAATGCGGAAAATTGGGCGCATCACACCAAGGCAGGGTGCTATCATCTATGTCGGCATGTATTGCAATGCCTAAAAAGCTATCAACAACAGTGCAATATACATGCATGAAGGTCACGGGTAATTTTGTGCATGTAAAACATGTAAAACTAGAGGGTGGGTGACCCCACATTTATATGCCATTTTGCGCACCCATAAGTGGTATTAGGCGTGCCAAAGAAATAGTTGGTTGGTGCTATCTTAGTCGGGTCTAAATATAGTTAGGGGTTGCGGTGCGGGTTGGGGTGTGTGTTGGGGTGGACATGGGATGGGGACGGGGCTGTTGTAAGGGGTAGAAGGGAGCCAAAGAATAGCTGCAGGAAAGTGGGTGGGGGAAAGTACTTCAACAACACGTGGGCACTCTTAAATCAGCTGGAATTGCAAGGATTGTCGCTGTGGAATCTGGAGCTTGCATTATGGCCAAAAGATTTAAGAGAATTGAAACCATGGATTGTATAAATCTGAAGGTGGGAAATTAGACTGGCCAGGATTGGCAGGATCTGGGATCTTGTAGCCCGGATGGGGCGGATGTAACAACGCTGCATGGGTGAATTACTGGATCCTGCCTCCTGGTGGATGCCTGGATGTACGGATGCTGCCCAAGCCTGGATCCTGTTTGTGCTGGATGCACAAACATACATATCCACAGGATTGCCAGGATTCTTTGGGATTGTGAATCCCCAACAACTGAATCCCCCATCACCCCCCCCGCCCCCCCCCCCCCCCGATTTTTTTGGCCGGATTTGCGGATCTCCTACCCTCAAGTGCTATCCCTGCCAGGTGACTGCTCATATGGCTGTACTATACGGTAGTTTTGCATTTTGTTGAACCGCATGTAACCACCTAGCTAACTCTGTGTATGTTTCTAAGTAGGAGCTAGACAGCTGCAATGCATGGCAATAACTGCCCATTTTTTGATCCCTCAAACCCTATGGGCTCAACAATATTATTAGCCACCCTTGAAATTGAGCAAGGACTCAAGCCCCTCACCTAGCAAACTCTTGATGTTTGAACCTACCTAAGAGCTCACCCACATCTCTATCCCCTCACCTATTTGCAATCCCCTTCTGGGTCATGAAGTCCACAGCAGCCACTAATTCTTGAAATAGGGTGCGCGCATTGTTCTCGGACAACACTCCCATTGCTTCCATCAGCTGTGACAGTTGACCCCCGTTCACGTATTCCATCACTATGCCCACCCCCGCATCAGTGAGAAACAGTTCCTTGAATGCCACTACTTGTGGATGACCCGTCACTGCCCTCAGATTGAGCACCTCCCGCACCACCAATTGCAAAATGTGCATGTTGATAACCTGCACGTACTTGATTGCCACCTGCGAGCAAGAGAAATGACAATCGTTGGACATTAACACGCCTCTAGTGGCAAGTCGCATTCTTTTTGCGCTAAAATACAGTCGTTGACACATTTTAATTTTTTACGTTTGATACAAATTTAAATGCAAAAACGGGGGTTTGTAGTGTTTGTCGTTTGTTTTAGATACCATTCACAAAAATCACTTTGCCGAACACACTTTCATATAACAAACAACAAAGGTCCCATGCCCACTCACCAGGGCGGCGGTCCTAGTGCACCTTGCCAAATACACCGTGGCATATGCCCCTGCGCCCAGCGGCTCCATCGGCGTATAATACTTTGCAGCGTCCAAGGCGCTCTCTTGCAACCTATTAGGCCGCCCTGTGGTGGGGTCACACCAGTGCAACAGAGGTCCACCAAACCCTTGCTTCTGGCTAACTGATAAGTTCGTCACGCGCTTGCCAGTTGTCGCAAATCGTGACGCATCTTGGTCCATATAGGAGGGCATTAGCTTTGGGAGGACGGGAAGCGGAGACACCCTGTTTGCGGGTTGTATGGGAAGGCAGAGGGGGCGGACGAGATATGGGAGGGAGAGCGGAGGGTGTCTGCAAGCAAAGCGACCTTGGTTTCAAAAGTTCCGCAGTGCTCCATTGTTTTCGCAGAGGTGTCACTCATGAATAGGGTTGCGCAAATGCGTATATTCTTTTGGCCTTACACTGGTATATACTATACATACGCGTATATACCGATTAATAAAGCTTATGTGTTGTAAATTTTACAATATTGAATTTGTTGCTTCAAGAAACGGCTTTGTAGCCCTGAAATAGCCATGCAAACCCTTACAAGGCACAGCCACACCAGAGGGCGTTCTTAAACGTCGCTCAACCATCCTTCGACCCTTCCCACCACTCCGGACATGGTCACAACATTAAACACGACGTAAATGATAACTGAGCAAATCCACATTGCTGATTTGGTTTCAACGAGTTGGGTATCGGTTTGCGTTATGAGTGCTTATATGCGTCTGAACCGAGTTGTTGATGTGCAAGTGGCCTTCGACGACGGCGTTGGCATGCTAAAGCGGTGAATTCCAATTTTTTTTTTGGTTAACTACAATGCACGCCTTGTGCAAATCAGCCCCTATCTTAGCACGGCTTAATGTTTTGATGAACATGCAAGCAAGAGATATAGACCAGGCGTCATCACGATTACCTCTTGTTGGTAGTGAGGGGTTCACTAAGAAAGACAATTAGTACTCGTTATGCACACGTGATCCAGCTCGCCACCACCCTGTGTTGTTTGGAGATTAAAGAAACCAACAGTAAACGGGGGCATTGAGCAAGCAAATGGGGTAGCAAACAGCAAATGCGGGCCTTGAGCAAGGCATAGCCTCCAATGTGCAACTGTGGCTGACTTGGGCCATGGCTTTAAGATGGATAGATCATGACATTTGAATGTTGGTAATGTTGACCGCGTTGGTCCTCGTTCAACACAACACTCTCGGATCAATCTTATAGGCCAAGCCTAATCCCAAGTAATCCAATCCCAAGTAACTCCCAGAAAACACCGCCCTTGCTCATACTGATGCGGTAAATGCCCAAGGCGTCAGCTGTAACTACTGCAACCAAGCAAATAGTTTCTACATATTGTTACACTGGTGGTCATCATACCTTTGTCGTGCTGGTTACTTAGGTTACTTTGGCAGAGGCTTTCGAGACCCCCCGGGTGGCATTCGCTTGATTGCAATTGTACGCGCCGAGTACGCCCAGGGAGGTCCTCTTCACACCTGTAGCACGTAAATAACCACCCATATAAACCTGAAAGTGTTTGCAACATATCACAGTCGGGATATATTTATGTCGTCTAGGTTAACGCCTGTATTGTAAGTGTTGTAAATGCGCCCTATACCTTGAGCACCTTGGCTTACGAAAGCCATAAAATACAACATGTCATTAACTTCTTGCAATGTTGCAGCTTGCACACTGTCTGCTTGCATCTAGATTGCTCCAGTACCTTTCAAGCCACCGTGCATTCCTGAGGAAGTCCAAGGTACCCAAGAACGTTCGCAGTATCCATGCGAGAAGGCAGCCCAGTAGGGCGGTGGGGACAATTTTCCCAAGTACCTGGGCCGCATTTTGCCCGTCAACAGCCGCTTCTGCAGGGTCGTACAACTTGTTGGAAAAAAGAGGAAGGGGAAAGAACAGGGCGTATCACGGGATCCTAACCTGGCATACCGTTAAAGCTGCTAGGAAAAGCACTTAACAATCTGGCTAGTCGTTTATAGTATAAGGTTTTTTCTGAATCTTACACTAGCTTAGAGACACAGATCCTCCTGAGTGGTGGTCCAAGCATTTCCCCCTGTGTGTTGGAGTATTATATACACCTCTGACAATAACTCCAAAGTGGGCGTGGCACTAAACACACACGTCAACTAAAAAAAGCCAACACTGGCTACTTGCACCAAAAAAAGAAAACACGCATAGGCACACCCTGCAAGTGACAAGCAAAAGCAAGGGCAAGCGACTGCAGGAGGCAACCTTATATCTGCTTGCAAGAGGGACAGGCAGATCTGCTATAGTTGGTTTTTACCGCTGCCAACTGCAGGCAGCCATATCAATCCCACCTTCATTCACAGGCGGTGGTGCGGTGGTCGTTGAACCGCCGCCGAGAGGACGTCCCAAATCAAGCAGCACCAGGCTCCCTAGAACCGTTAGGAACACTCCTGCCAAAAGGCCTGCCCCCAACACCTCAGTTGCACACTGTAACATTACTCCAGGATACCTCCAGTAATGTATTGAAGCGGCTGGGAAATAAGTTGTCAAAAGTGAATACTTGTGAGTTTATAGCCTCTTGATCAGGCCAAGGCCGACTGAATGCTGTGTCGCGAAGTCGTTTCACCTCCTGGTACAGTCACACATGTGTTTAGACACCCCTTACAAGATGTCAACAAGGCTGGTCACTAGTGCTGCTGGTCAAAACTGTCGACCCCTACAAGAGGTAACCTACAGGCGTGTACATTACAAGTGGGTGCGTGTGTTTATAGCTGCCCATGGGCAAGACACGACGCGTCATGCGATGTACCCTATATATAGGCGGGTACGTAAACTGCTTCCAGTGGTTGAACCATGGTGGGTACATATCCTGTTCCCGGGTACGTGTAGACTTGCGGTAGCTCGGCAATAACGTATTGGGCAGACTGTGAGGGTGTACACCGGGTTCGTTGGCGTGGCCACTGGGTACGTCAACACTCGACTTCGACAAGAGGGAATTGCCACAAATGTTCAAGTGTGCTTGTTCGTATGAGCCTGCGCTGGAAAAGCCTTCGAGGCTGTCTCATGAACGGGGTCCGGCGGCAAAGTCCCTGTGAAAGTGTTCACCATTTGTGGCTAGCTAGTGCCCACTTTCGGCGCAGGCTGCAGCATCTCATGCAAGCGAACAGCGAGGGAAAGTTAAGACGCTTACCTTGTGGCGGAGAAGAATACTCTTGCAAAGCGTTGACAGGCGGGAGTGCCCGCACGTGCAGCGACCGGCAGGATGCTCCCGGGCCTCTGGGCAAGGGTGAGCCCTGAACGTTGGTTTGGGACCTTGTTTTTGTAAACCCAAAAAAGTGCCAAATATACGAGGCCTGAAACGCACAACGCACGGGTGTAGTGTTCCGACCAACTCGTCTTCGTGTTCGTGACCTTTCTTGAATATTCATGAACAATTTATTCAATGTTATAACACGAACGCAGGCCGCTTCCACTCTGCCCGGCAAGAACTAAGATAGGCTGCTCAAGGCCCAGAAGAGATGCACGTGCAACAGATGCCGGCACTTGAAATCCCCACGGCCCTCAATTGATCATGTTTGATGAAATTGGAACAAGTTTATATCAGCAAGATGTACAAGATTTACAAGATTACAGCATGTAATATAGGAACGGGGATGAACAACGTTTGATTATATCCCTGATGGATAATCTGATCAATTTGGCTTTCTTCCCCGGCCCTTCCCTTCGGGAAGGGTTTAAGGGCAATTGGCCAGAAACCCTTCCCCATGGACGGATCATCCAGTGGATCCGGCCGAGGGAAAAAAGGTCCGGATGATCCGGGGCGAGATCCGGGGGAGCGCCGGGCGCTCGAGTGAAAACGCTTCGTAAGCTCCGTCTGTCCGTCGCAACAGCCAATCGGCGAGCGACAAGTCGGCATGCCAGAGGGTACCTCGAGTATGTTGCAACTCCGCGTAAGCGACGAGCCGCTGGGGATCGGGCCCGGATGAACCGACTGGGGATGCGCCACGTCGATCCGCGACGAGGCTGTCGCCAGGTGTCGCGATCTCGATATGCATGCATCATGCGTAGCAGGCGACGTGCCTGAGCGGAGACGTCGACGTTGGGCTGTGTTGCGAACGTCCCTCAGCATGACGAAACCAATCAATTTGCAGGCCGTACGGTGCGCTCCTTGACGGCAGAAGGGTAAACTAGCGGCCATGCGCGCATGCGAAAACTATGTAAATTAGAAAGCAACCGCGGAGTGCGGGACACCAGCCACTGAGCAACAGCAGGCTTTAAACGCAGGCTTTAAACCCAGCCTGCACAGGGTGTCAGCAAAAGCAAGCTCAAGATAGGCAACACGAACTCGGGCTGCCAGCCTTGCTTGGGTGGGGATCCAAAACGAAAAAGAAGTTCCCCCCCACAGGGGGCCCGCCGAGGGCCGGGACAGGCGACACCAGGAGCCCTTCAGCGCGTTTAGAAGGCCTTTTCAGTAATTTTGGGTTGCAACTCTTCGGCTCGTCCAGGCACCACGTCATATAGAACGACCTCTGAACGTTTCGTGAACTCCTGCTACCCTCCAAGAAAAGCGCTTGAATATGAAATCAATAAACTTGTTTCTCCGGCATAAGGATAACAAGAACCCAGTGGGCAGCCCGTCCACACCGAAACAAATGGCACATACCAGGCATGTGTGCCCCAATGGCAAAGCGTGCACTTTGATGAAGTCCTGAAGTTCCCAAGCTTGTTGCAAAAGCTGAGCTGGCGGGTATCCTTTTGTTGAGATAACCTCAAAGGGCATGGCATGTTCGGTCCCTTGACCACACAATAGGCATAGAAACTGCCACTTGGCCCCTGTGTCCCATTCTGCCTTACGTACCGAAGGTGTGTATTTGCGCTTTCGTGTGTTCAACTTTGCAAACACCCGCGCGACGAGCACTTGTTTTGAGGAAGTACGCACTTGCAGGTTTACATAGCACTCTAGTACTTTATCCGGCTTGTGTTCTGACCAGCATTGCGGACTACGGAGCCCTCGCTTCACCTCGCTTACCTGTAAACCGGCCCTGACACACACACACAAAACCCCCCCACCGCACCACTGCCCTTTAACTTGTTTGCAAGTGTCGCAGGGTTGGTCCTTGACCTTGCTGCCGACGAGGTGGAGAACTAAGGAGTAAGGTGTGTTTTTTTGCTTCTTTGCAGTTGCCACACAGGATCTTAGCAGGTCAGCGAGTAGACTTCTGGTTGTGAACGTGTTGGGGTTTACTATTCACTGTACAGAACAAATTCTTTTCCCAGGGGGCTCCCTTAGGGGAACGTGCTACTGATGGTTGCGAGTGAGGTGTTGGGGGTAGGCCTCTTGGCAGGAGTGTTCCTGACGGTTCTAGGGAGCCTGGTGCTGCTTGATTTGGGACGTCCTCTTGGCGGCGAGTCAACGCCCACCCCACCACCGCCTGAGAACAAAGGTAATTGGGATTGATATTGCTGCCTGCAAGTTGGCAGCGGTACAAACCAACCAAACCAGAATTCATGCCTTTGCTAAGCAGACCCTTTGCCTCCTGAAGTTGCTTGCCTTGGACATGACCAGACTGGTGCCGCCTAACAACCAAGAGGATACAGAGGATGGCGCCAGCTCACCTGTTATATGCGTGTGCCTATTGGCTGTGGGTTTAATCCATGCTTGAAATATTTGTGGTGTACACTGGTGGGTGATTGTAGTTCTGCCTCGTGTGGTGTGGTGCCTGTGTTGAAAATAGGCTACTCAGTGCTACGTTTTTTGCCACTGTGTTTGTGAGCTTTTTGACGTTGAACAAACCTTCCGTTACGCAACAAACTCCCGCAAATGATTGGAACCTCGGCGAGGGTCCCTCGCCTGTGCTAGCGTGTTATTGGTGTATATAAGCACTAGTAGACGTCATACAACTGCCAAGAGTTTAAGCTTTTAGTTGTTGAATGGTTTGCATCTGAAAGATGTATGTCCCTGAAGCCTTGTTGACACGCTTTGCACCTTCCTTTGTTTACAACCCGTTGGTCACACCTTGCAGAGGCGACCGTCGGGGGCCAACAGGGGGCACGGACACTGGGGCCGACCAACATAGTCATCTACACCACCCTACTCGGCTGCCTGACAGCGGTCCTAGCACAATTGCTGCTACTGTTTTTGGGGAAAAAGGTCATCCCCACCAGGTACCCACTGCGACAAGCTAGGTAGAGCCAACTGTGCATGCCATAATCGCACAAGATGTTATAACTCGCAAGGCATGCGCTGCATCATGCTCAGTGGTGCACATGCAACATATCGCAAGTGTGACTATGTTTCTTAAGAATAGTGGTGTTGCATCCCTGTGTGCGGGTCGCCGAGGGATGGACAAGGCCCTTGTGTTATGAGGTAGGCTATCTCATAGCACTTACAACGCAGGCTCAACAACACTGGCCTCGCCAACTTTTGCACCCATGGCATATGTGGCACTAAACACGGTCATTCACAGCCCGGGGTAAGCGTTGTTCCTTGCAGATATTTGCTTACCAGCATCTGCCAGAAGCAGGAGCAACCTCCTTGTCATCCTCGCCCTTCTCATCCTGCATCATACGAAGGGGCACAACCGTGACATGCATAACAATTTGGCATCCCATGCTGCAATGAACCAACATGAGTTGGACTCTGAGTGACACAATGGGTGACACTATATACTTGCCTGTTGCTAACTTTTTCAAGCATTAGTACAAAATGCTAGACAGCTTAGGTCATAACTGTGCCTCCACTTACTTGCGGGCATCGTCATTTGCTCTTAAAACCACAGATTTCATGTTGATTATATGTTTATCTTATTGTGACTACAGGTGTGGAAAAGCACCCCCTCCTCCGACACATTCAGGTGGAATCCACCGGGAGGTCCTCAAAGGCCTCCGCCAAAATAGTAAGATGGACAAAGGTGCGTTGTTGCCGGTCACAACTGGTTGCTAGCTAGCCAGTCAGCTATGTTCAGGGTTGTGCGAATGCATATATTATTTGGCCATATACCAATATATACCAGTATATACAGTATATACCGGTATTAAACCGTGTATATTTGAATTATCACAACAATGATGAATAACACTGAATTTAAATAGCTAACAAGCCCACTCAAACCCTTACAAGGCACTGCCGGACCAAAGGGCATGCATACACGATGCTCAAAGTGCCCGCAACACTAACTGACACCGAAGGGCCCCCTAGGCGCCCCGTCTACCTATCCTACCCCTTCACCGCTCCGGACATGGTCGCCTAACATTTGAATTCGAACTCGCAGTCAAATGCAAACAATGTGATTACGACGACTTGAGCATTTGCAGTTTTTGCGCTTAATACAGTCAGAGACGTCGTGGTTTACAAGCCGACAGCCGTCACCGACGGCGTCTGCGCGCTGCAGCGCTTAGAAAACCCTCAACGAGGGTGGTAGTCATATACCATATACGGCAGCCTATTTTCTCATATAGAATCACATATTCCTGTACACATGGTATACGGTATTTGACCGTATATACAGTATGCACAACCCTAGCTATGTTCAATAATAAACCAAAATGGCATCCCTCTGATACGTGATATGGGGTGCTGTTGCTTTAGCTGAACATGAAATTGCAAAATTCGTACAAACTTTGGGTCCTGGCAAGTGGGCAAACCACATGGCACGTACACACGCACCACCACTACAGGCCAACCACCCAGCGCACGTTTCAACCATGTTGCAATACGCTACATGGCCCACAGTTGGCACACGAGGCTTCGAATCATAGCTTGCAAAACCCTTGTCCGGCAACTACCCCTCCATCAAACACGCATCGGATGCATCACATCAAAGCCTCTGTATGTGCAACTTGGAAACAACCCTGTACTGAAGCTGAGCTCAACCAACAGTGAACAACACTCCACTTTAAAAACAGCCTATGAGATGACGGGTGGACCGACTAGACCGACGGGGAAAAAGTCTTAAAACCAAATTGCCCAACTACATGTTGGGATGCTCAGACGCTGGTCGGCTGTGGGCCCCACTTTCGGATGTGCTGTACCAGATGTGGATGAAGGCACCTAGTGGGGGTGGTGAGTCATGTCCCACTCTCGGTGGCAGGACCATCTTCCAAATTGCAGCTGCAAAGATGCCGGGAGGGGCTGCCCTGGGTAGGATGTGGCGCCCGGCTCCTCAAGTGCGCAGCCCAGTCTGCAGATCGCTTTTCAAATAATCGCTTTTCAAATAATTACCAAAAATTGCGCGTGCAGGCTGCTAGATGTTGGGGCAGATAAATATTGCAATTAAGGCTAGCAAGTCAGCTTAAATGCGACGTGAAAGTGCCACTAGTATGGCTAGGTGTGTGTCTAGTGGAATTTTCTGAAGAATGTTTGGAGTTGCTCACAAAGAGCTTTGGTGCCCACCACAACATGCAACGCGGCTTATCTAATAGATTGCAACTCTGTCTTGTTGTTTGGCAAGTTATGGATGTCCAAAGTTGTTTGTAGCGCGAGGTCGTCGGTTTTTCATGCATGCATCCAATGTGCCACGGGGGTGTATACGCCATTGGATGTATATGCATACATACCACTTTTGATGGGCTATCCCACCTGTGCAGTCAAAGGGTACAAAAGGTAGCCTGTGCCGCATCTTTGTCTTATCTGAAGCTGCACCAGCGTGTTCAGCGGTGTTGGTTGGTAATGTGGCCCACACTCTGTTGGGTTCCCCACATTTCACAAGCAATGTCTTGAAAATTGTGAAAGGTAAGACTATCTCCTTGAGGAAGCTCAAATTTCCCAACTTCCGCTTAGCATTATGGTTGTAAGTAGTGTAAGGGGCTTGCAACCATATGGCAATATGCATATTGTGGCCATTCAATAAAGCGAGCTGGGCGGGGAGGGGTGTATGGGAGGGTGAAGAAGGTGCTGAGGCGCAGCCGGGCCACCCCACATAGGACTTCTCAAAAACGGCCAAAGTCATGTTTCAATGACGATCGTTTGTACTTTGCAAAATGCTGCACTTCACAATTACGGCGTTGCGGCTTGATGTAATGCTAGACGTTCGTCTTACGGTTTACGTAATGCTAGTGGGTGACTTGCTACCTGCAAAATTGTAATGTTATAGCCTGAGTTTGGTGTTGGGCAAATGTGAGGATTGCCTCGGGTGAGCCACACACGTGTGCTAAATCAGCTCTTTTTAGGATCAACACCACCACCACCACTAACCACCACAACCACCACCACCACCACCACCATCATTAGTGGATCGGTGCACATGTGCACACATGTACTCCTACCAACCTCACCCTATTGCCATGTATACCCTCACCCCTTGTGCACCATATACCCCCCCCAAGAGTATTTCAGCAGACCTGGGGGAGTAACCTGTCTCACCCCCTCATACCTAACAAGTGTACCCCTTTAGAGCTGCCATTACCTCATTTGCTCTAATGCCCTTGGCAAGCATCCTCACCATTATGCAGACTATTTATTAACCGTAATTCTCCTTGCTCACGCCTTCGTGTGCTAGGTATTGGTTTCTAAACCTCAATGTACATCAACAACCCTTATAACCCTTAGCAAAGACATGCAGCCAGAAAACTGTTGCAGAATTCAAGCGTGCACCAAGGGTTGGTCGTGTTTCGCAATACCCGTACATAATGGGCAAACATGGCTGTCGTGCGCCCTCAACTACAGCTGCGCAGTTACGTACACTACGAAATAAATAAATATATAACTATGCAGCCTGTCTAGCCTGTCCTGGAACAAGTTAAACAAGCGCGTTGATTAAGGGAAGAGGATTTAGCAGAGAGAAGGGCAATGCCCTCTTGTCCACTGTGTCCTCTACAATATTTGTTTGGTGCCCTCTTGAAGGGATAATTACCCTAGGAGTGCTGGTTAGTGACGTTAACTATTCCCCGTCTAGATGTTTTCTGATTGTTGGTGTGCAGCTTAAAACAATATATCTTGTGTAACCATTGAACCGATGTAAGGTGGATCTTGGTGAGTGTCTTTTCAGCCTGTGGCTCTGAGACTCCTGAAGCGGTGAGAGTTGTTAGGTTCTCGCTGTATACCGTACTGGCAAGAAAGGTTCAACCCAACCATTTTTACGAATGTTTTTTAACTGGTTTTTCATTTCAACCTGCACCAAAATTGGATCTCTTAGAATTTCAACTAGTTTTTAACATGAAATATGCTGCAAAGTGTTGGCTAGGCCTGCACACATGTGCTAACATTGCTGGAAGGGTTTTGCAGTGCATTACACGTGTCCAAAGCTTGGCGTATACATCAACAGTTATAAAATTAATGGCAATGCCTCAATATTGATGCCACATATATCCCATATAATGTAAGACTAAAACAACTGCATTCCTTATTCAAACGCGTACGCATGCCAAAGCAGCAACAACTGTCATAGGAGCATATAAATCACATCCACAGCCCTGTGAATGTTCAACTGTCTAGCATGCCACAACATATGTAACCCCGGGTAGGCTAATTACTCGGCGTTGTCATATTCGCTCCTGCTGACGCTGTCGCCGCTGCTGTTGCTGCCGTAATCCACCACCTCCTCAAACTCCCCCTCAGAGTCTCTCCACCCCTGCTCTGTATCATCACCACCAATCTCCCCTCCATCATCATCCTCGGCTGGCAGAATGGGCGCCATTGACGGCTGTGCCACCACCACGCGAGCCAGCACTGACAGCGGCATCTCATCCTCCTCATCGTACACAACAGCACTTGCAGGCTTTTTGGGATCCTCGCCCACTGGCGCACTTTCATTGCCCCCAGACGGGAACAATTCCTTGCGCTCACGCTCAGCCGCCTCCTGCTGTGTGGCACTCTCCACTGCAGCAAGCAGCCCGCACTTTGCCCAGCCCTTCCGGATCATGTCCCCCTCCACCTTCAGGCTGTTGAAGGCCCCCATCAGCCACGCCCAGCGCCAGCTTAATGTCCTTTGCAGCTGTGCCCTTCACCAGCTCAGCCTCCACTTGCTTTGCTGCCCAGTCATGGGACTGCTTCTTGAGGGCATGCTTCAGTGGGCGCTGCAGCACCACGTCAGCAGGCTGGGCGATGCCGGTGCACCCACCTGGCACAAACAGTACCAGCAGGTCGGGGTGCGACTCCTTCATGTACGCCAGGAACTCCGCCCCTTGTGGACAGACCAGCAGTCGATCAGGACAATGGCCTTATGTGTGGAACGCAGCGCTTGCGCGGCGCGTGCAGCTTGGACATATGGCACAATGATGTGCACCACATAGTCCTTCATGCTCTGCAGATCAGACCAGTGATTGGCCGTCTGTGTGATGTGCCAGCCTGCTGCCTCAGCCATCTCCAGCGCCTCCTTGGGTGGCAGCGGATTGCGCTTGCCTGTTGCCCGCTTGCCAGTGAAGATGAGCTGGAGCGGGCGTAACGCTCCAGAAGCAGCTGATGCAACCACCGCAGTGATCTGCTTCTTGTCCTCTTGTCCAGTGTCGGCAATGTCCTTCTTGTTCTTGACATCATATGTGCGCTCACCAGCTGCAAACACACACCACACAGTCAGTCGCGGCAAGCGTTAATTATTGTTTACACAGCCCACAAAAGCAACAACACACACAGTCCCCACACAAGCAACACACACACACACACACACTCTCCTTGAAAGCAGGTGCTTGCATGCTATCAATAACAACAACAAATGCAGCAAAAATATACTCATGATTTCGTAAATGTAAATCACACGTGTCTTAAAGAAATTGTCACAGCACGCACACACTTGTGGGCACACTTGTGGGCACATAGTGGATGCCAGTCTGGTCCCAATTGATGATGAGCTCAGCTGGGATGTCATACAGCTTGCACAGCAGGGCAACAAGGTGCACCATGTCCTTCACAGCTGCTCATAGTTCTTGGGTAGCTTCTGAGCTGCAGTGGTGCCCTTCCTGAAGGTCCAGTTCATGTGCTTCCCCACCCACCAGGGGCACCAGCGCAGGGTCACACGCAGCACACCACTGTTTTCCAGCAGGACGTCCGAGCACTGAACCCTCAACACGCCGAGGATGAGTGACCGCAGCACCACAGCGTTGAGGACAATGCCAGCCTCCCGCTGAGCTGTCAGCAGGCCCTTCAGGTGCTGCACAGTGTCTGGGTGACTGTCAAGAGCTGCACGCCGGCCTGGCCCAGGTCCTCAGCACGAGCCCCGTCGCAGCTTCTCCTTGGTGGCATGGGTGAGGGGAAAACCGTTGAATGGACTGGTGTCAGCGAACCAGCCAGCCACAGTGGCGTACTGCAGCTTGTCAAACATGCCCTTTACCTGGCCAGGGGCTGGCTGGTTTCTGATGCCTGTCCTGATAGACCTGGCTGTTCTGATAGCTTGCACAATCAGCGGCACATCGTCTGGGATTGCAAACCAGTTGCAATATCCGCCCCTACAATGGTAAAGGGGGCGTTAGCAGTCTGTTCCACAGTCTTTGCAACAACAGTGACACTCTTTCTGAACACTTAGTGAGACTCTCAGACAGTACACAGTGGGCACAATGCACATGTGTACCTTTCTTGCCCTTGCCCGTGTCCTTGCGCTTGCGCTTGCGCTTGGGTTTGGCCTCCTCCTGACCAGGGACGCTTGAAGGAGCAGTCAGATCCACCACTGGAACCAGTTGGGCAGTTGGTGCTCGTTGCTTCATTGGCTTCTTGTCCTTGCCCCGCTGCCCACGTTTCCTGGCAGGTGGTGGTGCTGCTGCTGCTGCTGGCGCTGCTGGTGGCGCTGCTGCTGCTGCTGCTGCGCGTTGCTCATCCTCCTTTTGATACCTTGCCTCAACTGCTTCAAAGTGTTCCTCCAAAGAGATGGGCTTGAAAAAGGCCTTCATGCTTCAGGCCAGCCCGGCACACAGATGCATGCATGCATGTCCCAAACCGCAGTTGTAGTTGGTACGGGCTACAGCAAGCCTAACAACGAGCTGTGTGGACCAGGAGGCACGGAATACGGTCGAATACGACGTTGCAGTCGGTTTTGCTGATTATCGGCGCTAAAATCGGGTTTTTACGGGTTTCGATTGGCGGCGGCTTATTTTTAGCGGTTTCGAACTTCAGTTGACCAATTTAAATATCACCATTTCTGGAGTTCAACCCAACTATTTTCAGATTTTATGAAGCTTTGTTGCCGGTACGGTATGGTTCTCCCACTGCAATCACCATGGTATTTCGGAATATGTGGTTTGGAGAGTATCCGCCAGCTTGAAGTATTTTCTCTAGGTTGTGCTGTTGTTCTAGTGCCTGCGTTTCTTGCTTGGTGATATTGGTGTCAGCAGCATATTTAGCATATTCAATTTCAATTATATGTACTTTGCGCTGTGGGATTGGCGGGGTCAACGTTTGATACAAGGAGACCATGTAGTTTTAAAGAAATCATGATGACGGCATCAATGCCGGGGAGGACTGATTTAGGAATATGCGCAAGTGGTTCAGTATGAAATCCTGCTTGAGCCATTTTTTCTGCGATGCCCACGTCGGCCATAATGAGGGCACCATCAAGCTGTTCATCAGCCACATTTTTCATTATGTGTCTAGCTGCCGCATTGTGTGGCTCAATCACAAGTTTCCTGATTGCAGGACATCCGCTCATGGAGTGATAGCCCCCGTCCATTGCCCCACATTGCATGCAGCTGGGTATTTATGTGTGTCCAAATCTATATGCCAATTTACTAGTATATACAATAGGCCTCCATATCTGTACTAAATTATGTTCCCTTTTTGCAAATGAAATGGTTTTGTTGGTCATAAATTTGTGAGATATTTCTGGTATTGTTTGTGGGGCAATGTCCTTCAAGAGGTTGTAGTAAATGGTGACAGTGTTGGATTTGCCTAGTCTGTGGGTTTCCAGCAAGTGTGTTTTGAGTTGGCTGTTTAGCCCTTCAATGGGACGTGGACAGGGTGGTGTTTGGTTTGCATCCAATGGCTTGTCACGTACATCACGTACATGCCACAACATGCCACCAAACCAATGTCATTTCCAACTATTTCAAGTGCTAGTGGGCATGCCATTCAGAGGTAGTGATTGGCTGTGTACTGATAAAACAAGGTAGGTGCCTGATGGCAATATGGGATAGATAAGAGGGCTTGATGGCGATACTGATTGAAACAAATGAGCGCCTGGTGGCGAGACTGGGTTGGACAAGTGAGCGCCTGATGGCACAACTGATTGGAAGCCCGAGGGTTGGCCCACTATGGCAATATGTTTATATGGGGTTCTCAGTATGGTAGCAGTATATACAACATTAACATGAATTAGAGAATAAAAATGCATACTTTCATTCCTTTATCATTAAAGGATTTTTAGAGGAAGGGAGGGGTGGGTCTGAGGCACCATACTGCCATAATACCATACCAGCCCTAAAGTCTAAAACCCTAAAATCTTTAATTACTAAACCTTAAACCCTAACCCTTAAAACCCTAAACCCTAACCCTAAAGTCACTTTATGGGTGGTTTCTAGGGTTGCGAATACCGTATATACGCCCGTATACCGTATATACGCTTATACCGTATATATATACGCTTATACCGTATATATACGGTATATGACAAAATTGGGTGGCATATACCGTATATGGCGTACACCCTTATCGAGGGTTTTCTGACCGTTTCAGCGCGTCGACGCCGTTCGGCGCCGGCCGCTTTCACGTAAACCACTCGTTTCGGACCCATTTAAGCACTTAGAACGCAAATTGTTACCCACGTGGAACCAGATCAGTAATGTGCATTTGCCCGGTGATTATTTACTTTCGTTTTTAATGCTACGGCCATTTCCGGAGTGGTGGGAGGGGGCGACAGATGGTTGAGCGACGTTTATGCATGCCCTCTGGCCTGTGATGGGCCCTCTGGTCGCTGGTGTGCCTTGCAAGGGTTTGAGTGGGCTATATCAGGGCTATGTAGCTGTTTACTGAAATAATAAATTCAATATTGTAATATTTAAAATATATACGCTTCATTAATCTGTATATACGCGTATATACGGTATATACCAGTATATACCAGTATATGGCCAAAAACATATACGCATTCGCGCAACCCTAGTGGTTTCAGGTCCAATATGGTAGTATGGTGCCTCAGACCACCCCCCCCCCCATTTTTGGGGCTAATGTGGTGCCCCCCCCCCCCCACCACACACATCCTACCCTACTGCCATATTGCCATATAACTGTAGACATGAAGGGAAATAGGGCATGTGTGCAAGACACCATATCACCATACCACCATAGTAGTTTGCTATGGCATAATCAACACAATATATATAGAGGTAAGTGACAATATGTTCCTTACTGGCTAAATATTGGCCAATACTGGCTAAATACTGGCCAATATCATATAAATATTGGGTATTTTTTTGTTTAAATATTGGCCAAATATTCTTAGCCGGTATACACCTCCTGCTATACTGGGCCATTTGTCGGAAGCCTAGGGTGGATTGGGAGAAGCCCGGGGAAAGCCCACACGTGTGACGATAGCTCGACCAACTGAGAAAAGGACAAGTGATCGCATGTCACAGCAGGCATATATCTGATATATATACCATACTGTTACTTTCCTCCCCCTCTGCTCTATTGGCGTCCTCGTCAAGTGCCGGGATTATTTCACCCACCCATATAGACCCAGGCGCGGTCAGGGCACGACACCGTGGCTTAGGAGATAGACCTTTTTGATGACCAGCAGGCTCTACCGAATTAGTTGGACCCACGTCGGATTATGCGTCCCATACCACATATCCCAAGATCATCAACCCAGAAAATAGAGTACCGGCCCAGGATCTGGGTATCGAACTGGAGACCAGTCGCCCTCTGAAACCACTGTGACGATAGCTCGACCAACTGAGAAAAGGACAAGTGATCGCATGTCACATCAGGCATATATCTGATATATATACCATACTGTTACAACACGCGAGGGGCCCAACTCTGGGCAACGCAACCATAGTACCTAGGGAGGAGATATGTTGGACAAGCCTAGAGTAACAGGTCGGAAAACAGGGGAAGCCTACTAAGCCTACACTAGAGGCGACATTGCCGTAGTATCTAGGGACAACGTATTATGAGGCCACCATGGGCAATCATGGGTAGGGCATAGTTATACTCCACTGTGTTGGAGGATAAAAAGACAGCGTGATCCCGCGTTGCAACCAGCGTATAGCCATCAAAGTGTTTCCCATAAAGTATCATAAGCGGGACAATATCAATCAATCTCACCGGAGGGGCATAGTATGTAAATGGGCAGCTACATGTTTATGAGCATGACATGCCTTTGTCTGCCTCCTTCAGATACTTCAGAGCGCCCGGTGTGGAGTATGCATGTGCATCTTGCTATCCAGCTCAGGCTGCCGCAACATGTCGGAAGTCCTCAACGTCACAAATCGTTCAAACCGCTCAAACCCAAAAGGAAGACCGACAATAGCTGTAGCCGCAGTGGTGTTTTTGCGCCAAAAATCATTTTTTTGCTCTCTCCGCTAATTCCGCTAATGCGCCGCTCGACGTCCGAATTAACGGAATCAGCAAACTTAAGCCTGTACGAAGCCAAAGGGATGGATAGGGGATTGTTTACGACTCTGTTCGAGTTAATAAAAAGTTAACGTACGACGCTGATATCCCACTACGGCTATGGCTAATGAAGCTGCACATGCATGCGACCTCCGAAAATTGAAACACGTTTTTTGAACTCGCATCGAATCAGTGGCTGCCACCACACTGCACCTTTGCACATTCTTTTTGTACACGGTGCATGTTCCGCAATACAACCCGAGTAGTGCACACCCCACACACCCGCGCAGTTTTACGAGGCTGCGGATTATATGTGCCTTGAGGGCCCACCCAATGTGTCGCCCACCTCATATTTCATCAACCGATGATACACAACATTTTTTGGCCGGTGCAACAACTTGATGCAAGCTTGTTTTTCTTACTTATAATCCGCAGTGGTAGGTGTTGGGTACGCTATCTTGTTAAAAAACATTCAATACATGTAATTGTGTAAGTAAATGTTTTGCGTCACTCGAAAAATGTACACTACTTATTTTCCGATGCATCTGTGCCATGCTGCTGCCATGCCTCCTGCCCCAAAACCAGCCCATTCAAACCTGAAATCACCCCTGCCTGGGCTTGGAACTACTAGAACTGGGCACATGCACACCCCCTGAAAACCTGGTTCGAAACCACATGAATGTTTCTTCCAGGGGGGTTTCTTCAGCCCCAATCCCAACACGTGCCAAAAGTTCAAACGTGAGACCCCCATTAACGGTCTTGGAAACTGTGCCACGAGTACATGAGCGTGGAGGTGTGGGTGGGGTAGGGAAGGTTTTGAGGGCAACTTTGCTTTAGCGCTTACCTCGATGACAACCAGTTGTTTTGGTCCGTTCGTAACAACGGCAAAGTTTTGCCGTCCCATTGGCACGAGTTTGCAAATAGGGTTTCAACTGATTGCAACAGCTAGGATGGGGGGCATAAAGTGTGCACGATAGTACGGGGGCAGAGGTGGTATCGATCGAACATGTTTGTTGGGGGCCCAACCTTTTGTATCGAACGTGTTTGTGTGGGGTTAGCCTTATTTACCTAATGAAAGTGTAACGAGATGTCTATTTTAGCAGCAGCTTTGGATTGAATTTGAAGAATGTGGTCATTTGCCGTTCTTAGCTTATGTACTATATGTACTCTTCAAGTTGTACGTTGTCTTGCTGTGGTGCACTTGCACCGTCATAAGCTTGGTTAGCTCGTTGTCTAGTAGATGCACGGTAAAAGGGAATGCAAATCGTAGAAGGTGCATCTCTGTGTCTTGCCTTCACCATGCAGCCTTATTCCGAGAAGGTGCACTGCTATGAGACAACAGGTGCATGCCCATCGTGCTAGTTGCCTTGAAGTGCTCAGTAGGCGCGATGCTATGGAAAAACCAGTGCACGTACTGCTAGCCTTCTAATGAGCTAGATCATCGTGTGGACCCCAACACCCTACACTCGGGTAATGACTAGATGATCTAGTCATTACCCCAGTGTAGGGTGTTGCTGTCTAGGGCCCAGGTATAACCCTAGGTTAAAGTATTAGAAAATCCAGTGGCTTTAAGTAACAACGGCATTTCTATTAAAACAAGACTGTGTTGTACTTTACTTTTGTGCAAATATTTAAATGTTGCCTTTTTCTATTTTCTATCGGCCCGACTCAAAAGGCTGTCCGCAGTGAAACCCTAAAAAGAAACCTTTTGTGAATCAGAAACGCGCGGGAAAGCGCCACACATTTTATCTACACAAGCACAACTTCGCTTGGGGTCGACTATTTGGAAGTTGGGGATTTTCCAGAAGGAGAAAGAGAAGGTGGGAAAAACATCCTTTTTTAAATTGTAACATATTTTCTTTGTATGTACCCTGTGGATGCCTCCCCGGTACGCCCAAACCCCTCTTATGTCATGCATACACACCGCTACAAAGAACGCATAGCGCAAGCGCACTTCGATAACGAGCGATAGTCTCGTTCCCAGGGCCTGCAGTTCTCAAAATGCAACACCCCTATGCAAATGCCTTTTAAGACCGACCCTGGGTTTGAGGTGTGCAATACAGCAGTTTCAGTATAAGTTTCGTGAGGTCTCACTTCCGTTTTTAAATGGCAATGCCTAAGGGGTTTGGTAGATTACACAATTTTGTGTCAGACTAGTCGAACTACACCGCATTTTTGGAGATGTTACCGAAGGGATGTAGATTATTGGCGCCGTGTGTGTGCAGTTTCCGTGGAGGTTCGGTGGGTGGCATGGGAGGTGGTGGGTAGATGAAACATATCGGGAAGGCAAGGCGGCGGAAAGATGGTTGCCAGTGGATGGGGCTCGAACTTTGAAGGATTGAAGGTGCACCTTGTGTCTATTTTTTGGGCACGATTGTTTTTTTTTTTTTTTTTGGTATTAGTTTCTGTAGTTTCGAGACTACGGTTGAAGTGGGGGCTATGACACAAGCATGTTCAATGCCAATGCGAATCCTACACGAAAGTCGGAACATCTCAAAGATCTCGAGTATCTTGAGATCGGCAATCATTCTTGCACATGCCACGCAAAGGAATTGAATACATGGCAAAGTGTATGCCATTCGTTGGTCATGCTGGATTGGAGTTCCTTGTGGGCCTTAGGCGTATCAACCCCCTGTTCGTGGCACGTTTAATGGCCAGGCAGCACGTGGGAGGGTAAGATAAAGCCTGGGGTTTACCTACCGGGATGATAACCCTACACCGTTGTCACCCCTTTGCTAACCCTTTGCCTTCTTTACTTTATCATGCATCGGATTGGATTGTCCGGTAGACGTCCTTGTCACCCAGGTTGTTGCCAACACTTCCTAAGAAATGAAAAATAGGGTTGTGCGTCAACAATCAAAACCCACACAAAGCCCTTAAAGCCCTCAGCCATTAATGAAAAAGGCATTGTAGAGTAGACTCGAGTCGATGACCAAGGGTACCCAACGCGCTACATTAATTAATTATTTGCTTGCGCGTTAGTGCGTTGTTATCAATTCATTATTTGCGGCCTGCGAGGCCACTGTGCATTAGCTCAAAGCTTGGATACGTAAGTTATAGTAGTCCCGAAGAGATGCAAATTAGCAGCGCAACTTTTTATGACTCCCACGGCGTTACTTGCTCGTCCAAACTTCATGCCACATCGATTCGGTTCGAATACCTTCCATTGTACGGGCTCCAAAGATGTTGCTCTACTTTTGGACATTGTTGAAATAGGCCAAGACGAACATTCTTAACAAACGTATTTGAATGTTTCCAGTGACTTTTCAGCAACAAATAAATCAATAAGTTGGGCACCAAACCGTGCAATGAGTTTGAACTGGATGCCAAGTCCTTTTTCATTCTTTGGTATTCTTAGCAAAAGACACAATGGCAGCCTTACAAACATAGTTGCCTCCCATTTGGGCGTGCCGGGCTGCAGTGTGTGCGACGTAAGGGGGTGCAGGGTACGCGGGGTGGTAATTAATTGGCACTACCCCTGCGGGATACATGCGGGGTACTTGAATTCATTGTGTTTTGAGGTGCGGGTTCAGTGCGTGTTAGGTGTATTACCTATGTATTTTTGGGGTGCACGTTGCGTTTCCGACTGTAACGGTAATCACTATTATTACATTACTACCCTTGCTATAAATGTATATGGTGATTAATTGTGCCCCTTGGACGAAGATTCTGAATTACTGTGAATGACAGTTGTTCCAAGATTATGAGCACGTATATCATGTACATTGACGTCATTGGCATGGCCCTGCAATGCAATGCAATGCAATGCAATGCTATGCCCATTACCAAACACACCCTGTGTTCTACCAGACTTGGCCATTGATACGGCACCACTCGTTATCAACCTGCAATGGTTGTAGTGTCCCCGCATGCTGTCCCGTGCAAAGGTTATAGTCACACTGGAGCGCATACTAGGAAGCGTATCATGCTCTACACAAACAGACAAGCAAAGGCCTTCAAATACCAGGCACTTTGCCAGACTACCAACACTCCCTGAATTCATTTCACTATAATATCCAACCTTGATATTGCTACTCTAATTAAACCCTAAATGTCAAGTATTTTCCAATAACAATCCTGCATCAGCCAAGCCACTCCCTGCCCTCCCCAAACTTACCCTAAACTCTAATAAAAGTGCATTCCATGAGCCTTTTGCAATACCAATTGTTTTTTGGATAACCATGTTAGTTATTTAGTTAGTTACATGCATTCCAGCAAAATAGCCAGATTAGCAGTCAGTCTTGCCCATACGGCGCCACGCAGCTCTTTCCTGGCACTGTTTGAACCATTTATTGATCCCACGGGACTTGAGGTCCTGCTGGAGTAGGATAACCCCGTAAACTACGTAAACCACGTCGGACATGCCTTCACATGCTTGCAGGCACACTCCATCGCACTCCCTCTGCACATGTCCGCCCAGGTCGCCCACCGCGTCCGCCTGCCTACCCCGCAACCACAACGGTAGCACCTGCCACCACTGCATCCCGAAAGCCTTGTCACGGAGACCAAGCGTCACTGCGCTTGTCAAGTCGTGAATGCATGGAGTGCCCGCCAATGAGACAGCCTATGGGGTTTGTTGGACCCGTGTTGCGGTGGTGTGACCCTTCCACTGGTCAGCGTACCCGGCTACAACAGCACGCCTTGGATGCTGCACAGGGGTATATGCTTGGGGAGCAGCTGGGTGCGGGGACATATGGCGTAGTCTACATGGCAAAATGCACAAGAACGGGCGCCTCGGTATGTGGATGCAAAATGTTCTTTTTTTGTTGTTGTTATTTATTGTTGCGTACGAGCCTCGGGCACAGTGTACTTTCTCCCGTTTGCCCTTCATTGTGGTGCCCTGGTGTGGTGCCCTGGTGCGAGCCTGTGGCCCCCTAACTATGCCTATGTGCGTTCACTTTCTTTCTGTCTTTCTAGTGCACATTGTCATTGCTTTGGAAAATGTGGGAACACAGTAACGGTTACAATACACAACAACACACGAGAAAGAAGTCCAACCCCCTGGTCACCCTTTACCTTGGTATGTGTGCAGTTGCATGCAACGTTGTACTAGGTAGTGATTTATGCCACTCCAAAGATGTATGCCTTGTTGTGTGAATATGCATCAACTGCATGTTTCAAACTGACTAATGCTCCTTCAATGTGCCTATCCATTTGGACCACTAGGGGGTAAACCTGGTCTCCTTCTTCCTCCAATGTTTTGTGGTTTACCCTTGCTAATTTGGGAAAAAGTTTAGGCCCCTGTTATCTAATTTGCATCTCTTGCTGAGTTAGCTGAGCGGCCAAGCCTCACATGATAATGGTGTAGATGGTGGCGCAAAGGCAATCTCTTGCTTGCAGGTTGCAATTAAGTATGTGCAGGTTGTCAACATGCGCGTTTTGGACCTGGTGGTGCGGGAGGTTCTCAATATGAGGGCAGTGACAGGCCATCCACACGTAGTGGCATTTAAGGAACTGTTTCTGACAGCTACGGGGGTGGGCATAGTGATGGAATATGTGAACGGGGGGGAGCTGTCGCAAATGATGGACGAAGCGGGAGTGTTGTCTGAGATGAATGCACGCACCCTTTTCCAAGAGTTGGTGGATGCTGTGGACTTCATGACTTTGAGGGGAATCGCAAATAGGTGAGGGGATATATGTATTGGCAAGCTTCCATCACGATAGGCGGGTTCACACATTGCACACATCAAGAGTTTGCTAGCGTGTGGTTGCCATGCTGCATGTTTGTGGTAGAATAATCTGGGTTGAGGGTGTGACAGAATTAGCACGATTGGCTGGCTTACTTGAGTGCTTACTTATGTGCGTTATGCGTTCAAGCAGTACAGTCATTTTGGCAATACTATGACCTTAGTTAAGAGGGCATTTACACCCGAGTTTCATAGGAGGGACCTAGGCGAGCTCCTAGTAAAACCGGAGACCTGGGCGAAGCCTGTGCTCCAAGCCAAAATCCAAATTGCCAGTGGGACTCTCTTCAAATGTCCTCATTACCTTACACTTTTGGAAAGGGTCCCATTGTAGGTGCCCACGTTTCTCGAAGGTGCCTAAGGTGCCCACTGGCAGCCCTGTTTTCATCGCATCGCATGGCACCTGTTTCGGTATTGCATATATTGCAAGGCATGCTATTGGTTGGTGGAATGACTTCGAATAGTTTGGACGTGCACCAACATTGGTTGGTGGAATGACTTGGAATAGTTTGAACGTGCACCGACATTGGCTGAGTTGGCTTTGCATGCTGGTGGAGGTGGTTCTCCTAGTTCTCCATGCTCCCTTGCAAATCTGCTACCTCGAAACTTTACATTTGGAGCAGCGTAACCATCATCTCCCAATGGGCTTTTGCTATTTATAACATATAGAGGTTTAGCATGATTTTTGAATTTCGGTTGGTGTGTGCATGGGATTCGCCAACGTGGCGTCAGACCATCCCCTCGAAGGGCTCCCAAAGCGGAGCGCAAGGGCCCTTTTGCCCAGTCCCCAAACACTTGGGAGCAACCGGGGAGCTTAGGAAGGACGTACGGGAATACCCTCTTAGGCTAGTACTTGTTTACATATTGCAAAATTTTTTATTATGACCACCTAAAAATATTTTTCAATATACGCGGGTTGAGCGCCCCAGACGCTCAGAAAAATGGGCGACGCAAGTGTTCTAAACCCTAGTGAGATGGTTGATTATACGACTACGTAAACGAGAGGGATGTGTGTGGGCGATGCACACAATCTTGAGAAGTTTATGCGCATGCATAACAAAGTGGTTAAATGACTCGGGGCAATGTACGCCTTTGGCCTTCGTTTCCTCGTGCTCGCAAGTTGCCATGGAAGGGCATTGGTTCTAATTTTGACGCCAGCCATCCTAGCGGGCCCGTTGCCATTGGTCAACCCAGTTGCAAGTAAGCCACCGAAGGCTTTGTCAACGGTGTGCTTAGCTGTTGTATACCCTATTTGATACGTTTCGAAGCCTGCTAAAGGGCGAGGGCTTCACACGGTTACCATTAGGGGGTTTGGCTGGTGGTGTCAGGGGGGGAGTGGTCAACTGCCAGGGCAGATATAAGGGGCTGGTAATATTTTTTCTGCTGAAACAGTATCCTAGGCAACCCATTTCAGACCCAACAGGTACATTTGTTAGGGCCCCAATCTCCGGTATTTCGGTCCTTTCGCGGGTGCCTGAGAGCACAACCTTTGTGCGCACGTGGTCGAGTTTGCACTGCGAAGGAAACCTTCCTAGGCCCTCATTGTCGACGGGTCTAACGTGTCGCAAATTGCTGACGTGTCGAAGGGGTCGAACTATAGGGGGCTCCTCCCAGAGGGCGTCGCCCCAAATTGTCTTTGAACAACTTTTTGGCCTGATGAAACTCAATTTCGTAAAGCTCATACGACTTGCAACGACGTCTTATAAACTAGATTGACACATTGACAACCCTTACGATTGTTTGACCAGTTTTAGAACAATCGAAAATATGATTGCCAAAAACATTTTGAGGTAGCTATGTCTAGACTGTTTGCACTGCATGCGTTCCAGCAACACAATCAGTTAGCAGGCTGCCATGAATGCCTTGCACAAACGAGTCTTGTCTTGTCACTGCTTATACCATATGTTTAGGGTTTAGCGTTTGAGATATATATCCCAAGTATTAGCTTAATACAATCCTAGAGTGGAAAGTGACACCCTAGACACCCGCCCTATTATGCCAAATGAGCTTGTGTAATGCACCATATGTAGCACCAGTGCGATATTTCCGCATCTAGGCAGTTGAAACGGTGCCCAAATTGGTGAACATGTGAACCACTTCCATCACTTGTCCATTGGAAAATGGTTTAGGCTCCTCAAATTGAGCTTTTGCCAGTACCATATGCCACTACCACTACTACCACATGCCGCGGGAACCATAATAACCCACACATTCCCCAAAAGATTGTGGGGCTCGGAACGCAAGAACGCATATAAATATGCCAAATATTTCTAGTGTACGCCAGTTCATGATTTTGTAAATGTCTGTTATGGGGTATTTTAGCATAGTGGTGGCACTCTCGGCCAAATTGGGCATAACTTTTGAGAACATATTCGGAATCTGCACTCGACATCTGTACCATGTTTGAAAAATGGTGCATGAAACGCTGAAAATGCCCATATTTCGGTCGCAAAGTCATTCAAATTTAAAACCAGTCAAAATTGTCTCGAAATCGGCGTGCAAAACGACTCGAAACGACGTCGAAAAAACACCAAGCTTTTTTCGAAAAGCGTAGATACGCTTCTCATTGAGTTACCTTTGCCGCACCGTTTTTGAAAGTTTGAAATTCGTCGGGAATCGGGACCATGGTCCTCGGCCCCAGAGTGGGAAATCAGAGAGTGCCAGCACTAGGGTATATAAACATGTGTAAATTTGTTTGTTTTACACACATTACACACATCCCCATAGCTGATAAATTTGGTTAGTTAGTTAGTTAGTTACATGCATTCCAGCAAAATAGCCAGATTAGCAGTCAGTCTTGCACATGCGGCGCCA
>JAULBX010028371.1:0-29930 GCA_032358255.1 Heterotrichella gracilis
CCGTGTCCATCGCCAAGGCCGGCATCACCACCACCCTCAACCCGCGCACCACAGTGCTGGCGGCAGCAAACCCCGCCTGGGGACGCTACGACCCGCGCAAGAGCCCCGCGGAAAACATCGCTCTCCCCGCAGCGCTGCTCTCCCGTTTCGACCTCATGTGGCTCATCCTGGATAAGGCAGACCCGGAAAACGTGCGCGCAAACCCTGACCAAACCCTAATTGATTTTGATTACAAGCCAAAACCCTAAGGTCTGTACTGCTGTCTTGCATTGACCTCATGTGGCTCATCCTGGATAAGGCGGACCCCGAAAACGTGTGCGCAAACCCTACCCGCCAAAACCCTAGGCTTGACCCTAGAAACCCTAGAATTGCTTTGACCTCACGTGGCTCATCCTATACAAGGCGGACCCGGAAAACGTGCGAGCAAACCCTGCCGAAACCCTAAACTTGACCCTAGATAACCTGGAATTCCTAGTCTTGCTTTGTCCCCACGCTCGTTAGTTACTTACTCTCCATGTGGCTCACCCTATACAAGGCAGCCAGCAGCAAGCGTTGGAGCGACGTCCGGCAAAACCCATTTGCTACACATCCGCAGCATCCCCCTGCCCACCCCGCTAACCCCCACCTCCCACCCTCCACGCTAATCCCCCCCCCCCGTCCCCTCCGCCCCGCAGGACCGCGCCCTGGCCATGCACGTGCTCCAGGTGCACCGCACAGGCAAGCCCCCACCCTCCCAGGCCGCGCTGGACGTGGTGGACCCCAAAACCCTAAGGGCTTACGTGGGCATGGCCAAGCAGCACACGCCCTCGGTGCCGCCATCGCTAGCAGGTGCGCTTTGGTGTATAGAAAGAATACAAGGCGAGGGGTAAAGTAATCATGCTAGGGCGCGGGGAGAGTATACCCAGAGCTGGCCAAGCACCACCATCACCAGCAGCCCTAAACAGTCCCTAAATAGTATTTAGACCCAAACCAGTGTGGGGTGTAGCTAGCCGACCATTACCACAGCAGGTTGTGCTCTAAACCTGGAACCCAAAACCCTTGTATTCTCTTGGTTCCTACTGACTTCATGGTGTGCATTCTCCACCCGGTGCGGAATCCAGCTCGGCAACATACAAGCAGGGTGGTTTTGAACACACCGACTCTTCATTGCGCCCCTTTTCCCTTCCCATCCCCCCTCTTCCCACCTCAATCCCCACATTATATCCCTGGGGTTTTCGTTAGCACTCTGTTGTTCTATTCTGTTATATCTTCGTCCCACTCCCCCCGGGAGCCTTGGCTCTAGGACTGGGGTGAGGCATACCCAGACATGCTAACCTGGCTTCAAAGCTGGAAAGCAAATACTTACTTACTTACTTACACTCCCCCGACCCCCCACCCGCAGCCTACGTGGCCTCTGTGTATGCCGAGGAGGCGCAGAGCACCAGGGCATGCAGTAGGAACAGCACCATTATCTGTCCCCCATCAAATCCCCTCTGCGCAGAATCACCCCCAACCCCCTTTCTCCCCTCTCCTCTCCCACACCCACCCCGCGTGACATCCTCCACTAACCCAATTCCCCCCCACCCCCCACCCCCAACCCGCAGACTACGTGGCATCAGTGTATGCTGAGCTGCGCCAGGAGGAGGGCCCGAAACACCATTTCACGCAATAGAAATACTACACATATCTGCCCCCCATCAAACCCCTCTCTGCTCATAACCAAACCTCCATCTTTCTGCCCTCTCCAATTACCTCACCAGTTTGACATCACCCTAGCCCCATATCCTCCACTGACCTAACTGCCCCCCACACCCTCACCTGCAGACTACGTGGCCTCGATATATGCCGAGCTGCGCCAGGAGGAGGCCCAGAGCACTATGCCCCACAGCTACACCACCGCACGCACACTCATGTCAATCCTCAGGCTGGCGCAGGCCCTGGCGAGACTCCGCTTCGCACCCGAGGTGGCCCAGGTAAGGCACAAATCTAGTCCCTAAACCCTAGTTTGTAAACCCTAGAGCCAAAACCCTAGCCCCTAGCCCCCAAGCAGTTTGCACCCACGGTGTGCCAGGTGGGACAACAACCCTAAACCCTCGACCCTAGACCCTACGCCCTAGACCATACACAATGGTGTGCCTTAATAATGGCAGCATACCCCTGATCCGCCCTGAAGTCTAATCGATTGCCATGCGCCAAGGACCTTGAACCCTTGCATGGCCCTGCGGCCACAATACCCTCTGAATTCCCCCCCACCCCCTCACACCCCACACACGGACGTTGACAGGGCCCTCCGCCTGATGACGATGTCCAAGATGAGCCTGGTGGACCAGGTGCAGCTGGAACACACCGAACCACGCACATGAAACCACAAAAACCCTAACACCCCATGCAGCCACAGGCCGACAACACCCTGCGCCTCATGATCCCTTCTGACCCACCCCCTAAACCCCACCCCCCACCCCCCACAGGGTGAGGTGGACGAGGCCCTCCGCCTCATGAAAATGTCCAAGATCAGCCTGGTGGACGAGGTGCAGCTGGAGCGCAGTGTAGACCCCGTCACCCTGGTGCGTCAGTGGATCGAAAAGGATAGCAACGACAAGCGGAAGCTGGTGTACTCGTGGGGCGAGCTGGAGCAGCTGTTCAGACCCGCACCCCCACACATCACGGTGAGCTTAGGGTTTAGGGTTTAGGGTTTATTTGGGTTTGTGGGTTTGAGGGTAAAGGGCCAATCGGTTTGGTGTATTGGTGGACCGCAAGGATAGGGAGAGCAAACAGGAGGAGGTGTACTCGTGGGCGCACCTGGTGGCGCTGTCCACCACCGCACATCAAAGTGAGCGGGGTTTAGAATTCAACTTCACCAAGTAGGGTTTACAACTTTTCTTTAAGTTGTAGGGAAGGGTTTTGGCCTTTATCGTTCTCCCGCAGGGCTGAGTCCCGCCCTGTGGGAATTTTACCTGGCCAACAGCCATGCAGCAGGGGTTCCTCCCCTGGTGCGCTGCCTGGCAGCGCACCCCTTGTGCCGTGCAACCCACCCACCACTGCAGGGCACACGCACTGCCTGGCGCACACCCTAAACCTTAAAACCCTAATTCCCTACAGCACTGCCTGGCGCAAGCCCTAAACCCTAAACCTGAAACCTAAAACACTGCGTGGCGCACACGCTAAACCCTTCTCCCCTGACCCTCGTCTGCCCCCTGTGCATATACCCAGTACCTTACAATTGTCCCAAGGCTCCACGCCTGACGGGCAGCGTAGAATCCCGTTGTATATTATTTTACTTGGTTGGTATTTTCTTCTAGAAGGCAATTTTACCTGGTTTTTATCCCTTCCGCCCCTGGTTATCCTGACGAGTGCTCCCCCCCCTGCGCCCCCTGCAGGATGACATCGTGAAAGACTGCCTGGCCCACACCCTCAACCTTATGCCCTGAACCCTAACGCACTGCCTGGCGCACACCTTAACAACCCTCCCTCCCCTGCGCCCCTGCAGCACGACGTCATTAGGAAATGCCTGACCACGTACGACGAGATCCTTGAGTGGAAGGTGGAGGGAGATATTGAGGGCACGCCGACGCTCACAATTCAACTGGATTCGCTTGCGCAGCGGTAGGCGCTGGGGCGGGGGGAGTGCATGTGGGTGGCGTGGCAACATGGGGTGCTGCGGGATGTGGGCGCGCAGCAATATTGGTGTGCTGGGGCGGGTATGCGTGGGTCTGCATGGCACTTCTTGGAGGAGAGGTGGAGGAGGACATGCAGGGCAGGCCGCTGCTCCAGCTGCTGGATGTGGGCGCGCAGCAATAAGCAAGGGGTGTACAAGCAAACTTCATGTATGCAGCTGTACTTTATGCCCCTTGCCGTAGGCGCGCTGGTGCGGGGGTGGCACAGGGGTAGCCATGTGGCGGCGGTTGTGTGTGCATGGCGATGTCCTGGAGGAGGGCTGCAGGGTGGAGGGGGACGTGCAGGGCATGCCGCTGATCATGTTGCTGAAGCAATAGGCGCCCTCAGCAGCAATTGGCGCGGCGCTGGGGCGGGGGGAGAATAAGGGGAGGCGCCTGCAGTGACTGTGTTGCTGCTGTGTGGGGTTTTGTGGCGCAGCAGTCGGCCTACATGGGGTCCCGGCGCAGGCGCTGGATGTTAGGGCAAAATAATGGGGGAAAGAATTGTTCCCAACGGTGTATTTCTGGGTGTAGGGTTTAGGGTTTGGGCGGCAGGAGTTGTTGTCGAGGTGCTGGCAGGGGGGCCACCCATGTGCAGTGCTGTGTGCACTGCTGGCTTTAGGGTTTTGGGTTTAGGGTCAGGGAAGGGGTGCAGCCCACCTACTGCCAGCGACAGGCTGCTGCCCTCGTCTTTAGGGTTTAGGGTTTAGGGTTTGCAGTGCCTGTCCAAGGAGGTGCAGACTGGTCAGCATTTCCTTCTTTCTCTTCCTTAAGAGCGATGCGCCGCTGGGGGGGTTGGGGGCTGTTTAGGGTTTAGGGTGAAGGCTGCGGTTGTCAGGAAGCCTCATAGCATGTTGGTGCTGACCAAGGGTGCCAGGGGCTGGGTGTGGCGAGCAAGAGGGGCATCTGGTGGGGGGCAAGCTGGAGACCGATATATATATGCATCATAACCCGTTCGTATGCGTACCCTACGGCATGGTCAAGGGTTGTTAAACCCGCAAACTTTGCGTTTTTCTTAGACTAAGCAGCGGCTTGCTGGAGGATAATATGTCTCAGAGCTGCACTGCCAATGCAAAAAAATGAGCGACTGCTATTATTTCGCTTTTTTTGTTGACACTCTCCGCCGGCTAGTAAGGGGCCCAGGTGTGCACACTCAAGCAGCTGTGCGCTGACCGTTGATGGCACAACGCATGTCATATCTGACATGCTTAACTCACATTTTCAGGCAACTCATGCGTGTCGTTTTTCACAGAGTCAGACGTATCATATTACAGTAACGACAGTTGCAGCTTTGACATTGCAGTCACTGTGCCACATGACAACAGTTACTGTTACAAGCAAGCCTTGATAGAATTGCCGATCGGATTTTAAACATTGCTTGTCAAACCAAAGCACCCAACCCAACCCAACTCCAGCTCAATCTGCCCCAAACTGCGCCTGCGCCGCCCTGAGGGAGGCTCCCCTGCCCCGCCCCACTTTGGGTGGGGCTGGAGGCCTCGCTGGCGCTCCACGCTGCCGACAACGTGGCTGAGTCCATTGACGGTGTGCAGCCAACCCTGTCTAGGGTCCACCTGCTCCCTATGAAAAATGCCATCTGTTGAAAACCACGCACACCGTTGACCTCCATGATGTATCCTAACCACCTCAGTTTGCTCGAAGCTGCGCATGTGCCACCCTCCCCTGCCCACTTCGTGTGGGGCTGGAAGGCGCGCTGGCGCTCCATGCTGCCGACAGGCTGACTGAGTCCATTGACGCTGTGCGGCTGAGCGAGTGCCCCTGCAGCACGCTCTGGCTCTCCTCCACCTCTGCCTGCATGAACTCCGAGTGCAGGTGGTACAGCATGGATACCAGGGACAGCAACATGGGGCCCATAATGGCACCTGCGCATAGCCACAGCAATCCCTGTATAAGCAACACCGTGATCAAGGGGAAATGCAAGTACAGTGCATAGTGTTTAGTGTATATGCTCAGCACAGCTCTGTTAACGATGAGGAAAGTAGCGGACGGGAAGCAGCCTATGATTTCATGTTTATGTTTATCTTCCAGATTATTGGGCGTGTACCACGTACAAGAGATATAATTACCTTCCAGTAGGTTGTTGAAGGTGTATATCCCCCCAATGATCCCCAGGCCTGTGAAGTAGGGGTGTGAGCCAGGCACCTCCCGCATGATGACGTCATCCGCAACCGAGATTGGCATCACGAGCAGCGCCAGCAGGGCTGCAGCGCCCACCCACCTGTCCTGTACATGTGGGAAGGCGGTCTGCATTCATGACTGCGTCCTTTTTGTGCAACAGCAATGTTGGTTGTGTTGTGGTTGGGATGTGACTGTGACTGTACGTGGTTGTGATTGGGAAATGGAAGTGGAAATGGAAATGGAAATGGAAATGGAAATGGAAATGGAAATGGAAATGGAAATGGAATTGAGAATGGAAATGGAAATAGATTGGGATTGGATCTGGAATCAGAATCAGCGTCGTGTACATGAATGCGCACCTGGAAGACGAGGTGGGCGGCGCCTGGGATGGCCACCACCCACACGGGGATGAGCTGCAGAAAGCAGCACCGACGTGTACACAAACGCGATGCTGAGGCAGCTGAAGGTGAGCCAAGTGGACAACCCATGGAACGCAGCCAGCTTGCTTTGGTCGTATACTTCACGGACGCAGCCAGCTTGATACTGCACACAATCACCCCGCGGGCAGCCCTGTTGATCGCGGTGCATGCCCGGGTGCGGGCCTGCTCTGTCAAGGGCAGCAGCAGGAGGGATGACGCGATGGGGTCCTGCTTCGATGACAGGAGAGGAGGAGGGTGCAGCAGAAGAGCACAAAATGTGTGGCCAGCTAAACGGCGCCTGCACGTGACCACGAAATGTGAATCAACAGCAATCATTTTCAAAGTTTGGGGCAATTAGAGTGAACAAATGTCTGTGCTATTTCCTGCCTTATCAGATATGATGCATATTTACAAGCAAAATCTTGCGCAGCCATATCTTAATTCTGCCAATTTTGAAAATTAAAACGAGATTGCAAAATCAGACAACAAAAATTTCCGTTCACACGTTCGTACCAAGACTGACGCGCACTAGTCCACCCATGAAAGCTGCTGCACCCGTGCTGCCCAGCGATGATGCGGCTACCTGCAACACACGTTTACCTGCACAAAGGTCCCCAATTAACTGCACAGCCAGCCACAGCTGCACAGCCGAGCAACCCCCCAATTTTTTTTTGTGTGTGTGTGGAATGCAATATGACAGGCCATATGAGGTTGCCAGTGAAGCGCTGCAAACAAACCCACCCAGTTCAAGGTAGCTGACGTCCAATTCTTACCCAGAGCAAGCAGTGGCTGGGCTGCAGACAGGAACATGTTCCCTAAGCTGGCCTTCCGGGACTTGGGATTGGCTTGACACCCTCCTGATGCTGGTTGTCACTTTGCCAACAAGCAGCTGCATTTCCTCCCAGCCATCGCGTACTTGCATCTTCCCAAACCTTGTTGCAATTGCTTGCAACTGACGACCTGGAGTATGTGGTGGTGATGGATTGGAACAGTACATCAAGCAAATCATGCAGATCAAGGTGGGAAATGCTTTGCAGAGGAGAGGGAACAAAAGTAGATTTTCAAGCAGGTTTTCAAGATATATCTTTCATTTGTTGCAGTGACTACTACAGTATTATATTTCCAGAATGCACTGGCAGTCACTGAGGCCTGTGTCCTGCAAACACCCCAATGACTGCCACACACCACAATTTGCTTGTCAGAGAGGCTGAATGAGGTTTTAATAAACCTGTTTTGAAAGCGAAGTGCATCACTGTGACATGTCTTATCATTTATCGGTTGCAATTGCTCTCTGCCAAGCAAGGCGCAACATTTGCAGGTTGAAAACACGTATGTGATGAAGAACCAGTACCCATCGTGCAGCGATGTGAGTACCCCTAAGTGGGATGCATCTGCTCCCGTCCATGAGCGAACGTACACACGCGTGTACTGTAGTGGTGCGGTGCAAGTTTGCAAGCATCGTTTAACCTAGTCTAAAGACCTTGACCGCGTCTCGATCAGCAGTCACTCTCATTACTACTGCAGCAGTGTCTGCCTGGCTCAGCACTATTGGGTTGCCAGGTTTTGACCATGTTGAAACAGAACCCTAGGCTAGGGTTAAGGATGATTGCAGACCATACATGTGTACTCCATGATTCAGTCACTGCAAATGTTGTCAGCCCAGCCTGACGTAAGTATACAGGCGCCTAAGCCGCGCTGCTTAGCAAATGCACGGCCTGCGCTTGCAGCAACACTCACGTCAGACTGGGTTGACAACAATTGCAGTGGCTGTATCATACAGTCACTATATGCGCCAGTTGAAGCCACCTGCGCACTGCAGTTCCTATGAAGCCAGGCTGGAATTGAACAATCCAATTCAAGTTGCTACATTGAACAATCGAGTATTTGACTGCGACATTCTATTGCTACATTCTGCTGCTACATCCTACTGCCACGTTCTATTGCAGCAAGGCCACGTCCCCGCTGGCTTGGCAGATGCGCATCTACTTACCATCGCCCCGCTGGACCCCCCCTCCCTCCTCCCCACACCCCTTGCGCCCACCCCATTGCGCCGCTGAATGTCCCCGCTGCTCAGCCACAATCCCCAGCAGTCAGCAAATCATCCCCACTGCCTTCTCCTGTGGACCACACCACGCACCACCACCCACCCTGCGCCCCCCCCCATATGCATCACCCCCCTTCCCCCCAACAGCACCATCAGCCGCCACCCCACCAGCGCCAATAAAGCGGGTAATTGGCCTCACGCCTGTGCCGGGTGCTGCTGCAATGAACACCGCTGCGGAAATGGCGGGTCAGCAGCAGGCCCTGTAGATATCTGTGCCGCGGGAGAGGAGGGTGATGGCGGCGGCTGTGATGGCGGAGGCGCCTGGGCCGGATGGGGAGGGTGTGTGCCGGGGGGCATGGGACAGAGCGGCTGTGGTGGGTGCTTCTGGGTTGGTGGTCCTGTGGGTGGTGAAGGTGGTTGTATAATTAACCTTGTATGTTTATTGTTCATGTTTTGATTCAGAGTGAAATAAACATTATGTAATGCTCCATTAGTGAATACATTTTCTATTACACAGAACCATTGATTTGAGGATTAAAGTATGTAAGAATCAGTTTACACCTCACCTGTGGTGTGAGGTGGTGATGGCAGGTTTGGGTGGTGAAATGTGTAAGGTCCCATGTGTGCAAGGTTCCATGTGTGTAAGGTTCCATGTGTGCCTAGTGAGGTGTGCCACCATGCGCTGCTTCACGCCGGGCCAACCCTAAACCCTCCTGTCAGAGACCACATTCGTGTTTAGGTTTTAGGGTTGGGTTTAGGTTTTAGGGTTGGCACAAACGTGATCTCCGACAGGTGGGCCAGCGCAGATGTTGGGGTGGCCCACCTGGCAGAACGCAGCCCTAGGGTTTGCGACTCCATCTGCGGTGCAAATGCGCTAAGATTTGCTGCCTAGAAGCGTATCAATTCGGCATGCAGAACTCCCAACGTGCAGCCATACCAGTGCCGTCAAGCCCTCTGGATCGCTCTCCCCGTCTGCCGCCACTACCCCCTCCGGATGGAAAACTGCCACCCCAGCCACCAGCACGTTGCTGGCTACACCCAGCAAGGGCTCAAGGTAGTGGTACGCAAGGTTTGCCTCGGCAGCACGGCAAAGGCAGGTGGCTATCTGCCACAGAACGCCGGGGGCCAGGGGCCCCTCTTCTAGTAGGTCTGGTTGCCAGTCCCCCTGCGGAAGCAAGTCACCGCTGTGCTTCAGTTGGTGAGAAGGAAGGTGCAAGTTTCAGTCTGCTTGAAGGGTTGGAATAATAAAGGTAAAAAAACTATCAGCCACTGGTAATGCTTGCCTGCACCAGGATCCCCTCACAATAAGGCCATGGCTTCCAAAACCCTGAACCCTAAACCCTAAACAGGGCGCTACGCTTACCTGCACCAGGGTCCCCTCACCCTTGGCTTCCAAGACCATGCGGTACACAGTGGCGCGTTCAACACCCCAATAGCCCTCCCTCTTAGTGGGGTTCTTCACAGCGCAAGCGACGAAATCGCAAGGGCATTTCCTCAGAAAGCAAGACTTATGCCGCAGGTTCCAGCTGTTGGTGCTGCGGCCGCTTTCCGCTGGATCTGTCGCTGTCACCTCTGCCTCGTCGCCTTTCACTCTCTGCGCAGTACTCAACTCCTGTTGCAGGTCCGTGCCCAGTTTGGGTGTTCCTCTTGCACTGACCAGGGTTTGACCACCTGCCCGCACCACACGCAAGCTCGATTAGTCACCACAACCATCTTTTGTGAGGTATAAAGAATGCATGGCAGTTTACAGCTGCTGTTTATACTGGGGCAGTATGGAACAAAAGCGTGAATATGCATGCATGCACCGAGTTTTTTGCATGCATGCGTGTTCAGATGGTCAGGTATTGCCACCACCAATCACGAGAGGTGTGCATGAGTTACACATGGCAAGTACAAGCGAAAACCTTACATGCCAAAGCTATACGTCAAGTTGTACGTACCGAGAGTGTGCACAGTATCTCCTCAGGAACCTGTTCCCCGTTGACCGAGCCCGCCCACGTCATAACCAGCCTCAGCAGCGCCGCCGGCGGGGGCCTTGACGGTTTTCCACCCCCTATGCACGTGTCAGGCAGGACCTGTGCGCCAGTACTTGAACAGCTCCGGTGCAATATGCGTTGCAGTAAACGCAAAGAGCACGTCGTACAGGAACTCGTTGCCCTCGCCGCATCGAAAGAAGTCAGCGTCATCGTTGGGTGGTTTGTACTTTGTCAAGTCGGGCACGAGCCTCACAAACGGATGACTCAAACGGAACGTGTCACGGGACTGGTTGGAAGGGTCCGTGTTCATCAAAGCAGCCACCTGAGGCCCTGTGCACTGCCTCTTCGCAGGACGACTCCCCTCCATAGTACCCGTTTAATGAGCGAGGTTCGCCCACACCTTGGACCAAAAGTGGAACCTCCTATGCTATGCACGGGTGAACCCAACAAACGTTTCACAGAACGCTAGGTCTGTATCCTTTTGGATGCTTTCATTCCCCCGCGGGGCACAGAACTCTTGCGTTTCCCCCCTTGGGGTTTAGGGTTTAGGTGTGTGGGACCATCATGGGACCATCATGTTTGAAACCCCAAGCACAACACACACGATGCTGATCTATCTAATAGGCCATGATTTCCTTTCACCCCGTGGGACCAAACCGCCCCCATCACCCCCCTTCCTCATGAACACTCAGCTCCCCCTCCGGCTCCACCTCCGAGGCGCCTCCCTCCGTTGGGGTTTATGGGGCCACACACCTAAACCCTAAAACTCTTTGGATAAGTCTCATCCCCACCCATAGGTCCATGGATCCCTGTGCACATACCCATAATCTCACAAAGCGCCCCTGCTCCTCACCTCCCCTATTCCAATCTCCAAGCCCGACGGGCAGCGTAGCATCCCACTGCACATCCTGGCACATCTAGGATTCCGTTGTAATACAAGACTGCAAGAATACAATATAGCTTTATTATTGCTTTCCCCACAACTCCTGCTTGGTTGATGACATGCAGTGTTGATATCCGAGTTATTTTCGATTATTTTTATTCCCCCTCTTTGGACTCCTCCCCCCCCTTATTACCCTGACGATTCCCTCCTTAATAATCATGAATGTCGTGCTGCACCCCCCCCCTCCCTGCGCCCCTGCTGCACAATATTATTATGAGGACTGCCTCACTCCCTATGCGCAGAGCAACATGTGTAATTTATAGCCCTTGGCATAGACCCGCTGGTGCGTGGATGGTGCAGGGGTAACCAGTATCATGTGGGGGCAGGGTTGTGTGCGCATGGCGAAAAAATCTATAAATGGCGATTTAAATATGATGGAGGGGAGCTGCAGGGCTGAAGAGGACACCCAGGGCTTGCCGCTGCTCAAGCTGCCGGACCATCACAATGTGGGTGCCACTTACTGCGCAGCAATAGGCGCGGCACTTGGGCCCGCTGGGCGCCGAGCGGGGGCCGTGCAGAGCGTGCCCATGTGGTGGGTGCAGCACTGCTGGATCAGGGCGCAAAGGGGAGGCGCGGCGCTGGAGCAGGGGTGCGTGGGTGTGCAAAGGGCGCTGGATGTTGGGAAGGAGGTTGGCGGTGCAGGAGGTTGGGGGTGCAGGTGTTGACTCACAACGGTTGTGGGAGGGAAGTGGTGGGCTGGGTGTTGGCTGCACAGGGTGCCCCAGCACCGGGAGGCACAGGTGGAGGTGCTGGCAGGGGTGTTGTGGGTTTAGGGTTTAGGGCTTGGCAACGCTGCACCAAACGGGTGTAGGCTAAAAATAAAAATAAAAATAAAAACAGAAATGCATTCCAACCTGGCATCGGCTACATTGGGTGTATTGGTGCTGTGCGTGATGTAGCTGTGGGATGCAGCAGCAGGTGCGTGGAAAGGTGCTGGCAAGCAATTGGCAGAGACGAGGCTCGTTACATGTTACAGTGTACTTTTGGATTAAATTTAGGGGTTGGGGTATTTTCCCCTTCTCAATAGGGGCATCGGGGGCTGGAGCAGTAAGGAGCAGGGGTTGGTTGCTGATTCAAGGTGCCAAAGGGAATAACGGTGGGTGGAACTGGCAACTGCTGGGCTGCTGCTGCAAGCTGGAGACTGATGAGTGCATCACAACCGGTAGTGTGCATAGTAGTGCAAACCCTACAACAACGAGGCCGTATGTGTACTGTCAAATAGCAAGTTGCCTACTGGTTTGCTGTAGGATGCTAGTCCACAACCATGCAGTGCAAAGGACTGTGGCAGCCCTTGGCTATTAGTTTCCGTTTTGATGTTGGCACTGTCCCCCGGGTTGCATAATATGCCGCCCAGGTGTCCAACCACAGGCAATTGTGCGCTTACAGCTGATTGCAAGTGCTCAGTCACCCTAGACTAGGACTGAAACCTGGTCTTGGTGCTGCTTTGTGACAAAAAACACAACCCAAGTGGCAAAGACAACGTGGGTATTTGGTATGACTGGGCACATGTATTCACTTGTACCAGTAGTGTGAGCTGTGCTTGCTTCAGTGTGTTGAAACGGTGTTTTAAACTGGCAGTGGCCCATGCGGCTTGCACAAGGCAGGTAAATTGGCAGTGGCCCATGCGGCTTGCACAAGGCAGGGGGCCACTGAGCACTCCACTGCTGCCACTAGCCCACTTGCCCCATGGTTGAGGGATCACCACAGCTAAAGCCATGGCTAGGGCTGCAAGGGAGGCGGAGCAGCTGGGTAGGGAGAGAGTGCTGCTGTGAGTGGTCCAATAGGCCCACCCAGCAACGTGTTGCAACCCCCAACCCCCATACTGGGTATATCCAGGTAACTTTGCCCTTGCCTCAACAGGGGTGGCTGTGCGCTGGGATTACAAGTCAGATCCTGGAAGTATGCGCCCCGGAAGTATGCCCGCCCAAACACTCACCCCTTGCTGCTATCACGGCGATCGGTGGTTTCAAAGGAAGCACTCAAAGCAAAGACGCTTTCGGAAGGGTTCTGACTGCCATCAAACGAATATGTATGCGGGACGTTTCGACTTCCTTGCGTGCTGGGGTATTACTGTCCAGGTAAGGTATACTCGTGAGCGAACCTCCGTAGAGGGAAGCAGCTCTGTGCAATGTTTGTGTCCGCGGTCTGAGCACAAACTGTACAACGATCCTAGTAACTACGGCACATTCTCTCTCTATGCTCGGCCACGCCCTAAAACTGCAAGGCTGGGTGGTAATATTTTACCACGTCCCCACCGAAACGGTTTTGGCAAAACCTATACGAACGTTTGGATGTCCTACCGAACGGCAACGGCGTAGCACTAGGCAGTGCACATCGCATGCGTAGCTGCCACCCGACCCAGGTTTGTTGCTGGTGACCTGGGCAACTGAATTGCTTAGGTGGCAGTCAGAAAGTCTGCCGCACGCTGTGTGTGCGGGATGTCAAGTTAAAGAGGGCGATTCCCACGATCGTCGGGACTACGAACGTACCCCACTACAGGCGAGACATCTACCACTCGGCAGTGGCGCAGCGTAACTTACCTGTCCCAATTAACAGGGCATCACAGGTATGCGTCACCCGGCGTTATGCATATCGACAGCGCCTATCGGCTAGGCGCACCCGCTGCTGACAAAGGGTTGCCTGACCGAGCAACCTTTATACATGTGCGCACTGGTTACGTAGGAGTCCATGGTATGGCGGCTGTGTTGCAAGCTGTGCGCGCCAACTGTTAGTTTTCAGCTCACAAGATGCAGGGAGACGAAAAGGCGCCTTTACTCAAACATGGAGCATGGACTGTGTACGTCGGCACACGAACGTGCATTTGAACAGGCATGGCGGCAAACCACCGACACGAACCATGGTAGCGGATCTGCGGCGTCAACTTTCCCAGCGGCTTTGCAACATATGTTTCGGAGCAGGCTGGTGTGTGTGACACGAAGGTGCTCGCACCCAAGCCAACCTGCCTTGCTGCCACCCCTGCACAGCTGTGCCATACTGGCACATGGGACACTGATCATTGCACCGCCGAAGGCCGTGCGGAAAGCCATGTGGGCACTCATCAGAATTGCAACCCTGAAATCTGGTCATCTATGTGGACCCCAAGCAATGGGTCTAAATACTGACAAGAATGATCAGGGGTTTTATTTCCTCCTTCAATCTCATCTTTTCTGATTGTACATGATCAGTAGCCTGATTCTACAGGTCTCTTGGTCATTACGCTTGGAAATCATGTCTAGTTCAGCGAAATGGGCCCCTCAAATTTCCCGCCACGGGCCAGTGAACTGGTGTGTACCAGACACCGCTGTGCTTGGTACAAGTATCAGATGAAGCAGAAGGAGAGGTCAGTCGAGTCTGGTACCTTTCTGAGCCACGTGATCCTGTCCCCGGCTGGTTTTTAGAGCGCTGTGCGAGGTATAAGACGGGTAATCAGGTGGTTTTGTGCAGCTTTACTTGCCACTGCACGGCAATGCTTGCAACACAGCCAAGGCACCAGTTGAATAGTGTAGCTTGCCCCACCTGGGACACAACATAAAGCGCTGCTACTTTTGTGAGCCCGAACCCTGCCCAAGGACTGGCCCAACTTGTGCAGCGCACCATAAGCAATGTAGGCCCGTTAGGCGACCCCGTACCTGCCACGTCAATCTTGCTGTCACCGTCTCAGTTAGCTGCAGATGAAACCAAGCTGGCTGGACTGATGGGCGCACTGGCGTTGGCGACGTAGGTAGTGGGCCACTGCCAGTGTGCGGCGTACCTTGAGGCGACCTTCAGGTAAGCGGCGATAACCTATCCATCAGGGCAGCTTGCGCCCCGTGGCTAGAGGGCTGGGGCCTTGACTCTGCCACTATGTAGCCAAACTACAAACGGTTGGTGCCGTTGCGGTTGCCTGCTTGTGTGAGGAGAGGGAAAGAGCAGGCATGTTTGTCATGGTGGCATTGGAGGTCGGTGGCTCTGATCTTATTGTATTGGCATAGCTTCTTTGCACCGCAACCGCGAGGGATGGGCTAGAGGCATGGCTGTGCTAGGCATCAAAGCTGTGGTCGACGTTACAGCTGTGCAGAGGCTGCTGATGGCAAACAACAAGCGCCTCGGCTGGTCGAATGTTGCACTGCAGTCCAGCGGCTGTATGGTGTCCTTGTGCCCTCGTCCCCACCCAAGCACACCGTCTTGTGAGCACAGCTGCTCAGTGCCCAACTACTTAAACAGCGTTGCTCTTTCTGCCCAAACTGCTTACCAAACGCCACCCCACGCGTATTAATATCTTGTACAAACGGCGCTGTCAATTTGGCCTCCTAAGTTGGGTTACACGCGTGGGTTGAAGCCCTTTGGCAGCTAGTTGTGCCACCCACAGCACCGATCCGTTCCCAACGTAACGTCTTGCAGAGATGGCGTGATAGTTTGTGGCGTGCATACCCCCTACACGTTGTGTAATGACCCGCATCTTGGCACTTTGTAGGCATGCCTGGACGGAGCGCTTCGCCCGTGGTTTTGTGTCCACCACAGCCTAGGACGCCCGAGTATCCTGCAAGACCTGCCTGCAAGAAACGCCGCAGCATGAGCCCTGATGAACAGCTAGAGCAAGATTCAGACAACTATTGGCGCCCATCAGCAGTTGATGACGACGACACAGCAGGGAGCCTGGTTATGCTGCTGCAGCACGAGACAACCTACATGCCCGTTGCGGAGTATGTCCACACGCACAGCTGGCTCACGCCTGATCACCGAAGGGTCCTGGTGTCGTGGTTCCAGTCGGTGAGCTGTCTGCGTGTTGCCCGTCGCCAGCTCGGCGCTCCGCTGTTTGCACTCGTGGCATGACTGGGGTTGTGTGCCTGCAGAGGTGTGAGTACCAGGAGGCCCCACACTACCAGTTCCAACAGGGGACAGCCGCGCTGGCCACCAACCTACTAGACCGGTTCCTTTCCGTCTACCCAATCGAGGTGCGGAACCGTCTGTGTCGTTTGTTGTGCCTGAACCCCACCCAAAGGCGCATTGCCTCAATTGGGTGCTTGCTTGTCCAGGAGTCAGAGAGGTGGGCAGCCCAGTTAGCAGCCTTGGCCTGTTTCTCAGTGGCTGCAAAGCTCGTCGAGGCTGCCCTCCCTGCCTACATGCACTTGCTCCAGGTAAGGTCCACTTCATCATCGCAATCGCAACATCACTTTCTATACAATTGCACTGGCGACTAGCTGCACTGCTGGGCCGGACAGAAAGCCACCCACCATCACTCTTTCGCCTGGCAATGCAGCACTGCACGTGGCGCCCACCTTGTACCACCTGCCTGCCCCCCACTTTGCATCGCTGCCTTCGTAAGTCTGAGCTGCGGCTGAATACTCCTGCTGTCCACCAGGCCTCAATGCCGTGGAGGCTCCCCTTCCAGATTGACCACATCAAACGCATGGAGCTACTTGTGATGGACACGCTGGAGTGGCGGGCACGCGCAGTCACCCCCATGCGGCTGCTGGACAGAGTAGTGGGCTTGCTGCTATTGGATACGCAGACGAGCTTGCAGTTGCAGGAGCATGCGCAGGGCCTCATCTTCCGGATATTGCCAGGTGAGAGGGTGATGCTGGGTGGCTCGTGGCTGCAATGCACTGGCAAGGGTATCTTGCAAGCTTATGCTGCAACGCTGTTATTATGATTGTCAACCTTAATACCCATCTTCTTGGGCCAGGCCGCCCACTCTGAGCCCAACACTTTCAAGCTCAGCAACTTCACCATGTGTATGCGTCTGTTGGCAAAACACAGCAGCTGGTGTCCCCTTGCGCCCATGATCCTAACGCTCTGCACTGTTCCCCTGCTGCAGACGAGAGGTACCTGCTGTTCAGGCCATCCTCCATAGCAGCTGCAGCAGTCTGGTTGGCGCTGAAGGACCAGATGGACAACGGTGAACAGCTGGCTGCGCTTCAAGCTCTGCTGACCACACAGTTCCAACAGGTACAGAGCTGCTGTCGCTACCACCTGTGCCTGCTTGGGCAGACAACTGCACCTTTGGCCCTTACTTCCCCCAAAAGCATTGGGATATCCTCGCTTTGCTCTATGCGTGCCTTGTTTTACTGATGAACTCACGTCTGGCTGCAGGTGGCTTCCTGTGTAGAGGTCATTTTAGCTGCAAAAGCAGTGGACTATGACTCAGCCCAAGAGGACGCCCCCATGCCAGACGAGGAGGAGGAGGAAGCTGGGCCTGATAGACCACCTGGCCTGGTGGTCCCAGAGCCCTGTGAGCTCGAAAACGAGGTGACACCCACCTCAGTACTGGACCTGATGGATGCTGACAATGATTCTCCGGCGTGATGAGGTGCTTGATGTGTAGCGGCAATTTTTTGGTGTGTTGCCAAAGACCCGTCTTTGCAGTAGTTGATGTTTGGCAGGTTTGAGCCTTGCTTTTGAACTTAGTCTGATAGAAGCTTGCATTTGAACTGAGCCTACTTTTCAGAGCCCGCTGATTCCCTAGCAGCAGAGCAGGTAGCTTTTTGCAGCCCAGGTAGTCTCTTGAGCATCAGCCATAGTACAGCCCTAGGGCTTGGTGCAGTGAAGCCAGGTTAGGTTGTTGGAGAACTGGTAGCTTGGTTTGAATTGAGCACAGACTTGATACGGTTTCATAGCAGCAAAGTTCGGATAGCGCGGGGTGCCTGTTGCTGGCCACAGGCAGATATTTTCTGGCTGTTGATAGCCACAGCGGGCTTTGTGCCCTGCAAGCCTACTAGTTTATTTTTTTTCATTTATTCTTTGCTTGTGCAGCACCATATTGATAGCATAGACCAGTTTAGGGGCAGGTATGTATTTGTGTAGGTCTTAATGGATAGCTCTCGCTTCCTTGTTGTGTAGATTGCGTTACCGTTTCCCCCCTTCCCCGCACACACCTTTTCAGCCCTTGTCTAGCACTGCTTGTAGCACCCAGTAGTAAGTTGTACTGCAGGTCATTGCAGTTGATCCTTTTAGGTAGTGTCCTTCAAGTTGGCTGGCACGCCAACAAGAGCCTCAGGCTCCAACGTTTTATGTGCAAGTGGTTTGCATCAGAGGCTTGCGGTTGCACTTGGCCAGGGACAACGCTTTCACTGTACGAACCAATCACCATTTTTCACCTACACAATCAGCCAGTCGGTTTTCCCAACACTCAGTATTCACAACCACTTTTCCACTTTTGAGTCACGGCTGTCACCTCCACAGTGTCCAACTAGCTGTCCTACTAATTATTTTCCTTGCTACACACACAACAGTTGCGCGGTGGTTGGCACCTCCCAAGCAAAAAAGGGACTGTTGCAATGTGTGTGGTGGGCCTGCAAGCATGCCACCTGTAAATAAACATGCGGTGGCAAAGATCCACAAACACCAATCGGCAAGTTTTTGGGCACTTTTCTCAGCAGCTATGGGCAGGCGGTGAACGCTGAACCTCTACTCTGCCTACACCTGCCGCTACCTGCAAAACTTTACCAGTATATTTCGGCATCAGTCACACTATGAGAGAAGTGCAGTTGGGTCACACTGTTCGCAGAAGAACAGCTGCACATAAATAGCTACAACTGCAGCTGCCATCTATTATCACAAAGCTACATGGACGACACGTGTATAGCAAGTGCACCAGTCCAAGCTAAGCACTTCAGTGCAGCAGCGATCTCATCGCGTCACGGGAGCAGATACAGGAAAAAGAGACTACATGAAAAAATTGAGAAAATACCAAATTATTTACTGGACACAATCTGCCTTTCCCCAAGCTACAGGCAGCACCCCACAATGGCAACTGTGCGGCAGGGAAAACCGGGCTGTCAGCCCAAAAGGCGCCCAAAAGGCCAAGTTGATAGAGGACTACATATCATACTGCAACACTCCAGCCGCTGTGGTCAAGTCACGGCAATGCGACTGCCAGGTCTGATGGCGTTGAAACGATAAGCAGCATTTGGTCCCACTGCTGCGTCTGCTCCTTGTAGCCATGGTTTGCATACTGGTCCCTCCACACCCCGCGCAGCCGAGGGGCGCTCACCTCCCCTTGCACCCGCAGCAGCTCCCCCTGCACTGGCCTCAGCTCATCCAGGCTGTATGCTGCGAACTGCGCCAGCTCCTGAGGCCAGGCTGGGTGCCCAAACCTTGCAAAGGCCAGCGACAGCGCTGCTGCCGCCAGCTTGGTGGGTGACACACCAGCCGTCTGGGCGTCCAGCATGGACAGCTGGAGGAAGAAGCTGCAAGCAAAAATTGGGTGTCAGGTCTGTGCAGACTCACAGCTACCACTGAACACCGTGCTACAACCACGCACACAGCACAGAAAGTGGGGTTCAAGAGGAGCATTGCGCACCTTGCCAGCACATAGAGGTGCATGTCATCAGCAGTGATTGTGCCCATGCTGAGGGTCCTGTACCAAAAGGTCCTCAAGAAGATCTTTGCGGTGGGAGCTTGCTTGACCCCGTCAGGCATATGCCGGGCCACCAGCGCCGTCCACTCCTCCACTTCTGCCTCGGTGTAGGTGTCATCACAGATGTACTTGAACCTGGATGGCTCCAGTTTCCCAGTGTCAGCCAGCCTGATTGGAACCTGGACCGCAGCATCGGCCATGGCAGCCCTCAGGCAAGCCAAGCCCACGAGCTGGAACCTGCAACAGGCGCACGGGGTGTGTTAGCCGCAGCCCTGTTTGAGTGGCGTGGCGCGCGTGGTTTGAATTCGCCCATACAGCTCCCCTCTAGCCTGGCGCACTGAAGGACTTCTAGAGCAAAGCACGCGGCCCAGGCAAACAAACTTACTGTGCTAAGTGCTCCACTTCGTACTGGCTCAGCAGCTGGTCCAGGTACGTGACGGATTTGAATAGGATGGTTGACTCCAAGTCCCACTCATGGGTCACCTGCGTGCGGGGCCCGTGATTAGGTACAAGCGTTACAAGCAAGAAACTTAGGAACCAGCTGGCTTGATGCACCACCGTACCTCTCCCAGCCACTCCGTCAGCACCGTCCTGTGCGGCAGGTTCACCACGGTTTGCCTGCGGGTAATGGTGTCAGGCAAGGCAGCTGGCGCGTGCTCATCCTCTCGTAGCTGCAGGTATTCGTACTGTCGCCGCCAGGTAGTGTGCGGCGCTGACACGCGGGGGAACAAGTCGGGCCACTGTTTTTCACACGCAAGCTGCCAGATGTGCTCCTCTGACGCCGCAAAGAAGCGGTTGAGGGTCAAGGCCCGGCCTATGTCCTTGGCTGGCAGGTGACTCACTATCTCAATGCACAACTCGCTGGGCAGCACCAGGGCTGATTTGGCGCGTTGCCGCTTCTGCAGCCTCGTGATCGCCATGGGAAAGGATACTCCGGGATTTTAACAAGCGATTGCACGGTCCTGTCGAGTGTCTTTATAAGTGAAGCAGCAAAGCTGGCGAAACCCAGTTCGAAAGCAGGCCCAAACCCCAATGTGAAACCCTAATTTTAAAAATAATTTAAACCTTCAAAACAAATCTTGTTTTTTATTTGCAGTTTCCTGTGTAATGTGAACCGGCCTCGAGCCTGTTCTGCCCCACGCTGTTATTTTCTGCCAAGCAATTGATTCTGTTTGATGCTAGCAGAAGTAGTCTCAACGCCTACGCATGCACAGTGCACATGTTGTATTTTGTGACCAATTATACTTATTACCAAGCACCCACCCTCACCCATAGGTGGCCAACCCCGAGCTGCGCGTTCCATTAAACATACTTCACATTTCTATTCAGATTGCCAGCGTTTCTTACCTAAAAAATCACTATACTTTGCGGGACATCATATTCCCACACACAACTTAAAAGTCCACTGCTTACCCACTGCCAGCCCAAACAACAACTTCCAAGTTTGGGTCTGCCAGCTCAAACCAAATGCAGGCATCCGCAACCTGCTGCTCCTCTACGCTACACCTTCCCACCCCACATGGACCCAGTCCACGCAAAACCCCCCCTGCAGCGCCTCCAATCCTACGCCTTCTTCCGCCGCTTGCGCCCCCCCTCTGCTCGCTTGCGCTGCGGCTGCTTGTCCACCGCCGCGGCCCCCACTTTTCCTCCCCTTAGGCTCGGTACAGACATCCCACCCGCCCCAACCCCCCCACCGCGACCGCCGCCACCTGGGGCGCCACTCACACCACCACCACCGCCACCGCCTGGCGCGCCGCCCCTGCCGGGGCCGCCCCCCCTGGCGCCGCCCCGCCCAGGCCCCGAGAATCGCCCGCCTTGGCCCTGCGGTACGCACAAGAATATTATTACGTGCCTTCCCACTCCAAAACAAGATTACCAACCAGCGCCTGTACATTCTCGCCATGCAGGTCTTGCCCTGGCACAGGTTGCATCACTATGAATTGTGCGCGCGTGGATATGCCTACCAAGAAGGGTTTAGGTCAGCCCGCGACTTAAAAACACACAAGCAGTACATCCAGCACCTTACCAGAAGCACACAAGCGCAATTGAGCATGAGAACGAGTGGGAAGGAGCTTAGGCAGGTGTTGGTGGGTCACTGCATTTCATGTCAGAAAGTGGAAATTCAGTAAAACAAATTTGGTCAGATTCACCAAATGCACAGAACCTACAACGCTCAAGGCAGCTATTGAGAAGGCATAGGAGTTGAGAGGGGTGGAAAGCTACTCACCCGCACCGCCTGCCCACCTCCCCTGGACCAGCCCCTCCCCTCGCCTCCCGCATGCGCCTCCCCCCTGCCACCGCCACGGCCACCACCGAAGCGCCCTCCTCTCTCCACATGCACATGCCTTCCTCCTCGGCCCCCCCGCTGGCTCCCACCCATGGCTGGTCCTCCCCTTTGCCGCCCTGTGTCTCCTCCTCCCCTTGAAAACACAGGCTGGCCTCCATGCTGACCCTCCTCCTGTAATATGTGAGCAAGGAGGGGATTGATGAGTGTGCAAAGGGGGGAAGGCAAGAACATGGCTTGTGCTATGATGGGCTCTTCCTAATCATTCTGACTATTGTGCTGGGGGCTATGTGCAGGGTTTGAAGGGGGGAGAAGGTCAGGGTGTAAAAACCCTAAAACCTAAGAGGGTTTAGGGTTTAGGGTTTTATCTCATCATGATGGGTGTCATGATGACATCACCGGCGCCGCACCAACTGTGGGCATGGTGGGTACAGCGTACCCATGGAACCAATGCTGCTCTACCCCACGTGTTGCTGTACCCACATGTGTACACTGGATGACCCAATCACACAATGGGGACCACCTGGCTGAAAGCACTGTGCTCAAGACCACTGCAAGTTCTGCGCAAGCTGTGCCTCGTGTGCAAGCAAGCCACCCCGCACCATGATGGTGCATGCAGTGGTGCACGATGATGTGCATCCAATTGTGATGCATTGTGTGTAGCTGCTCCCCTTGCGCCCCACCGGCCCAGCTGGAGTCTGACCGGCGGGTGGTGCAAGGGGCATGCAGCGGTGCGGTGTCGAGGGGAAACCCCCTCCACTCCGCACATGGTTCACTGTGTGAAGGCTAACTAAGGGGAACGCGGGTGGACGCCGCGCTACCCACTCTGGCCTTCACGATGCAGGCAATGTGCGTGCATGGAGTGTGTCTATTCAGTTGCATGTTGTGTGCACTACGCTGCGTCCTGAGAAATGGCATGCCATCCGCTGCGACAGTGCAAATTGCCTAGATGCAGTTGTGCCTATGATGCAAACATACCCAACCGAGCAGGACTTTTGAACAAACGGTGTGAACAGGCAGGAAACAAATGCTTGGCGCCCCTACTGCGAGGCTGCCCGCTAATGTCGCTCCACTTTTAAGGAGATGTGCTCCACACATAGCTGGTGTCACTACATTGGAATGCATGCAATCAACTGCAATGCGTTGACACATCCTGCATATGTTGGGTACTGCGCCTTATTGGGGTGGAGCCTGAAACCCTAAACCCTACTCACCTTGGCTTGGCGGTGGACTCCTCCAGCTTCATCCCCAGACGAGCTCGCATGCCCCCCCCTTTGCTTTTGACCATACTCCACCGTCCCTTGGCGAGGCGCATGCCTGATGTGGGGTACATCCGCCCCCCTGTAAGCCACACCCTCATCCCCACTGCTGCTGGCATCATCTTCATCGCTCATCCCAAACCCGCTGCTGCCATCGTCACTCCCGCTTTCATCGTCGTCAGTTGAGGCGCCTTGTTGAGCAGCAGGGGGGGAAGGTTGGCGCCGCTTGGGGAGGTGGGATCGCTGGCCAAAAGGATCATCATCAGCATCCGAATCATCAACCTCCCCACTCTGATCATCCCCTAAATCGTCATCCCCATTCTGATAATGAGGGCCAACATCGTCATCCGATCGGCTGCGATCGTCCCCAGACGCACCCCCACCCTTGTGATTGGGTACTGGATCGCTGCCAGATGGCCCTGCAAGGTCATCCAACTCCTCCTCAGAATCCATCCAATCATCGCCAGAGCCTAACGCATCAGAGTCATCCCTGGGAGCAAATAAGTCATCCCCACTGCTGGTGGCCTGCTCCAAGACCTCCTCTTTACCCTGATTATGGAGCACCGCCTTGGTGCCACGCACTAACAAGCTGCCCTGCTGTGCTGCCAGCTGCCCAGGCGCAGACCCTTGCAAGGGTTTCTGTGCGGGTTCCTGCTGCTGCTTGGAAGCTGCCTGCTGCAAGGGTTTGCCGCTGGGCGCAAGCTGGGGCAAGGGTTTCTGCAAGGGTTTCTGCACTCCCGGCTGCTGTTTGAGCATAGGCTGGGCCAGGGTTTCCCCCCCATCCTGCTGGGCCAAGTTTTTTTGCAAACCCAGCTGTTGCTTGGGTGCCAGCTGGGAGGAGGGTCTGGGCTTGCTGCTGGGCGCAGGCTGGGCCAAGGGTTTCTGCAAGGGTTTCTGCACGTCTTGGCGCTTGGGGGCCGCCTGCTGCACTGGCTTGCTGCTGGGCGCAGCCTGGGGTTTCTGGCCACTGCTAGGGTTTTGCTGAGCTGGTAAGGGTTTTCCTGGCTGCTCTTCCTCCCCCTCGCTGTGGTCTGATCCCGACATGAAGAGGTCATCCTCATCGAACTTACCATCACCAGAGGCCTCATCCTGCGGAACGATTGAACGTTTGTTGGTTGTTGGTTGTTGGTTGTTGCGAGCTATTGTGGCCGTGGGGGAAGGCTTGGACACACCCTAAACCCTAAACCCTAAACCACTAATATCCATTGGTCCAGTTGCTGTGCGCTCCTGATGTTGCTGTGCGCTCCTGATGTTACACCCACCGCTCCCAAAGCAACCCCACTAGACAGCAGTGGTGCCGAGGTGCACACAGCAGCTGCATACCCGACCTGCGGCACGCGCACAGCAACACTGCATGAAAAGTACAGCGTTTCTGCGGCAAATGCTTGCAGCCACATGCAGCTGCTGCTGCTTATGCTGCTTATGCTGCATGTAATCCCCCAAAGGCCCCACTCCCCACTCCAAACACCCATCCCCCACCTCCCCACCCCACACCTCCTCCCTGGCGCGCCCCGCCAGCTTGCCCCCCACCCCCTCATCCGCATGTGCCACCAGCGCCAGGTCAAACAGCTCCACCCGCACCAGCTACCATGCAAGCAGGCCACCACACAACCCCCCACACCCCGGTGCACCGCCAAGTGCATGAACATTGCGAATCCCCCAAACAAGTTCCCTACACTCACCTCCTCCCTGGCGTGCCCCGCCCTCTTGGCCCCCACCCCCACCCCCTCATCCGCATCCGCCACCAGCGCCAGGTCCGACAGCCCCACCCGCACCAGCCCCCTCAGCCGCGCCACGTCAGCCTGCCACCGCGCACGGTCAGCGGCGTCTTCGGGGGCCCGCAGGATGGATACATACTTTTCCCCCTTGGGGAAGTGGAGCACGTACTGCAGGGGAGGGCGGGACATGTGTCAGCAGGCACAGGGCATTAAACGGGGTGTGCAAGCTGTGCAAGGGTTGCCGCTTCTGCAGTAGCTGGTTTTCGCAACTGTTTTTGTGCCCACATATGTGTCAATATTATGTCTTCCCAATTGACGTGTTTCCGGCCTTCCCGACTTACCTGCACGACCTCCACAGCTGTGCCTGGTGCAGCCGCTGCTCCTCCTGCCCTTAGGGTCAATATAGGGTTTTGCCCTAGGGTTTGTCTAGGGGTTTGCTAGGGTTTTTGCCCCACCTGCAGGTCCTCCTGTGCCTGGTGCAGCCGCTGCTCCTCCTCCGCTGCCAGGGCCCCCTCCACTGCCTGGCGAGCCACCAGCTGCTTGATGGTGCGCTCCACCTTCACACGCTCAAAGAAGCGCACCTGCACAAATGCAAAACGTACTATTCACATACCGGCAATAATACATTTTTGGGAGTAAAATTTTGTCCGTATGATATTGCCATATATATTGCACATTTTGGCCTGAAGGAGCTCTCCACTTGGCATGCTAAGAGAAGGGCAGGTACTTCCACATGCGTATTTCCCTACTGTACTGAAAAAGGAAAGCTATTTTACAACCTGTTTAATGGAGCGCTCCACAATCGCATGCGAGAAGAAATACCTGCGCGGCGCAAGGCATTGCGGGCTGACTGCTAATCTGCTGTCTGCTAAGTGCTGGCGCCATTGCAGCAAACTGGACATGGCCGCAGGGACATGCACACCCCTCCCTACTCGGTTTTCTTGAGCCCACAAAACCCTACCTTGCGCTTGTGCACAGCGTACTTGTAGGACTGCTTCGCCCCCTCTCCGGCCCCCCACGCCTCCTCCCGGGCCCCCCACACCCCGTTGCCCACCTAGGTTGCCCGCAAAACCCTCCCTGCGGTACCAAAACCCTACCTTGTGGTAGCGCACAGCATACTTTCGCTCCCGCTCTGCCCTGACCTGCACCGCCAGTGCCTCCTTCAGGCTTGCAAGCTCCACCTCCTTCTTGTGGCGCGCGCCCTTCTCGACACCCTCCTGTAGGGTCGGGGAAAAGGCTCACGAAGGGGACCATATGGTCAGCAACAAGTGGGGTGGATGGGGTCTGAACAGGTGACTGTTAACGTGGGTCACCGGATCATGCGGCTATGTTGAGAAACTTCAGGAGCATGTATGCAGCAGAGCGTATTCCCGGATGTGCACAGGACGAGATAAGAACGAATACTGAGTATCCGGTGCATGCATGCATATGGCACCCAGCCGCCCACCCACCCAATTCAGCAGCCGCTCGATTGAGCGGATCTGATTCTTGAGGGACGGTTTCTTGGCGGGTTTGCTCTTCCCCGGGGCTCCAGCGCGGCCCTTTTGGACCCCTCCCTGACTTCGAAAGCCTTTCTCCTTGCCCCCCTTGAAACGCTGCCCAGGTGGCTTGCCCATCGTGCGCACTGCCCAGCCAGCGTCTACCCTCACACGCCCCGCATTGCACCTGGAAGATGCTAGAGGCGAGATTGTGGAGGGAGGTTGCTTTTCTCGGGTGGGTGTGCGGCTGGTGTCACCGCTTTTGTGCCGGCGTGAAAATCCAAGCTATTTTTGGGAAATACCCGAGAATTGAAATTCTGTTTTATTTTTAAATGGCCACCACGTGATTACTCACATGGTTTCAATCGGTCCCCCACGCAGCCGGCGACAAACACTTTTCAGCTTGCCAGCTTTCTTCCGCAACAACGGTTAACGGTCACATGTAACCAGATCGTGCGTTATCAGTGACATCTCTGTGCCCGCTTCGTGCAAGCTTCGCCGTGGAGCAGTTGGGTGGCTCTCTGAGACAGTACCTGGAAAACCATCCTAACAGCTTCGGTTTTGTTCAGAGATAGCTCCGCTGCAACGTTTTGGCAGCACGTCAACTGCAACACCGCTCAGGCCCTGCACTCCCTTCCCTTTCCTGCACTTTGAGCAAGTGGACGGTTGCCAAGCATGGTGAAGCGGTCTGCTCGGTCCGCGAGCAAGGGCGTCGGCCCTTCCAGTGCTGCCCCAGCTTCGCCACACTTGAACATGCCACCAGCAGAGGCTGCACCAGCCCAACCTGAGCAGCAGGACGTCCCCAGCACCTCTGGGGCCGCAAGCATCACCGACAGGCCTATCCGTGTGTATGCTGACGGTGGGTGGCTTTGAACAAAGCCTGTCTGGCTGTTTGAACCGGTGGAGACCCTAAATGGCCATCTGGGTTCACCGTTTTACTCACACGGGCCTGGTTTGGCTCCTGCAGGGATCTTCGACTTGTTTCACTTTGGGCACGCCAGGGCGTTGGAACAAGCAAAGAAAGTGTAAGTCCCTCTGTGGTTACTGTGCTTAAAGGACGCAAGTGGGGGTTGAAAGGCTTACTAACCCACCTGTGGATATCACCCCAGGTTTCCCAACACGTACCTGCTAGTGGGCGTGTGCAACGACGAGCTGACCCACAAATACAAGGGCAAGACGGTGATGACGGAAGAGGACCGCTACGAGTCCCTCAGGCACTGCAAGTAAGCCCTCTTTGCTGGGTGGTTTACCTGCAGTGTAGACTGTCTGACATACAGCACCCATGTGAATTCCCACCAGAGTCAGCTGTGTGCAAGCAGAGTCTGGTCCCAAAGGAATGAAGCTGCCCTTTGCAGCTAGCTCCTATCGATAGCGCACGTGCCTTGTTACAGAAATCCTAGCTCTCCAGTGGGTAGCCGGCATGTGCCACCATGCCACCATGTGTCTCCTTCCCCTTCCACTCCGCAGTAGCTGCACCCCTCCCGCATGCATATCACTGCATGGGCCCCCCTTTAGAAGCTGCTTTCCGAAGTTATTGCTGTGCCACTTGCAGGTGGGTGGATGAGGTGGTGCCAGACGCACCATGGGTGATCACACCAGAGTTCCTGGAGGAGCACAACATCGACTTTGTGGCGCACGATGCCCTGCCATACAGCGATGCCTCGGGCCAGGCGGATGACGTTTATGAAATTGTACGTACGGCTCAGCAGATGGTGTTATTGCCCACCAAATGCCCTTGTGGCAGTGGCACTGGTGTTGGAGGGGCATGGCATTGCAAATTCTTTGATACACATATGCTAAGCACACCAAATTATGGTTGCAATTCGCTATCTGCACTACTCCACACCTCCACCGCTCCCAACAGCATCTGGGGTTCCCGCCTGTCCCCACATGCGTGATAGCAATGCCTGCCACTGGTTTCCTCACCCGCCTCCTGTTAACCTCGCCTGTGGCCGCTTCCCGTTCGCTCTCCCCTTCTACTATCCAGCTGGATGCGATCCTTAGCAACCCAGCTGGGTTGGGTTGTAAGAACTGCTGTTTTCAGCCAACAAGGGTTGGGGGTGAAGTAAGTAAAGGGGATGGGATATTGAAGAAGTCTATCTTTCCTCCAGGTGAAGAAGCTTGGCAAGTTCATGGAGACCAAGCGCACCCCTAACCCTATACCCTAAGACATAAACCCTAAAACCTTTAACAACAATTGCCTCCCCCTCCAGGTGAAAAAGCTTGGCAAGTTCATGGAGACCAAGCGGACCGATGGCATCTCCACCTCTGACATCATCCTGCGCATAATCCGGGACTACAACGAGTATGTGCTGCGTAACCTATCCCGGGGATACTCGCGCAAGGACCTGGGGGTGTCCCTGCTCAAGGTATGCTCAGTAGCCGCTTGCCTGCTTCCAGGAGTACAGTCAAGGCACGAATGGCACTGCAAAAGAGAGCATTGTAGCGAAAAAGAAAATGCAAATTGTATAACCATATGAAGCTGTCATCCGGCATATGTACGTGCTGCGCAACCTGTCCCGGGGATACTCGCGCAAGGACCTGGGGGTGTCCCTGCTAAAGGTATCCCCAGCCGCTGAAAAGGAAATTGTGTGGTATGTGGTGCGGGACCAGTCGTGCTGCTGGCTGCACCGCCATGTTCTGTGGGATTTGGGGTGAAGCTTGGACGGCACAATCATTGCATTGCCCTCCTCGCTTAGCATCCACCCTCCACCACGTGCGCACCCCTCCTAATGGCATGCCATCCTACCCATGCTGATATCCTCCCACCCACCCACCCACTCACTTCCCCCACCCCCCACCTCCTCCAGGAGCAGCAGATCCGCGCGCGCCACAGCTTGAAACAGCTGAGCCAGCGCATGAAGGAGAACAGGCTGCGGGTGGCGGAGCGGGTGGCAAAGCACGTGCAGCAAGGGGTGCGGGGCGTGCGCGTCATTCCACAGGTGGGCAGGGGCCACGACGCGAGTATTTGCATTGGCATGGAAGTTTTGGGGCATCCCGGGGAGTGCAATGAGTGAGCTGGGACCACATGCAATCGCAGGAAGGGCAGCTGGTGGGGGAGCGGGTGGCCAAGCGTACAGCTCGTAGAGTGCGCCTCGTACCACTGGGAGTTGCCTGGGAATGCATCAAACTGCGGCCTATTGACTGTTAATTATCGGGGAATTGTCTATGTATTATAATGCATACCTCTATTGGTATTGGTAACCTGGTGGGTGTGCACACCGTCACGCCAAGAGGGTGGCGCAATGCTGCATGCTTTGCACGCCTACCCCCAAGGGCATTAGATGTGGATTAGGCAGCAGGCCATACCCCCGCTTGGCCCCCTTCCACACCCCCCCCGCAGGACCGGCATGAAGGATTGTGCACACACCTAGGCTGTAGATTGGACCCTTGGCAGTCGTCCCTACCCTAACTAACCCCCATCTTCCCCCGCCCTCCCCCGCAGGACATGGAGACTGGCATGAAGGAGCTTGCGCACACGGTTGAGTCGCTGTTTGACCGCGTGGTGAGCGGGGAGCTGGGCACCGAGCTGATGGACAACATGGACAAGTTTGTGTCGGGGTTCATACGGTACGAATCAGGGGGGACATAGCATAGGGTGGGCAGGGGTGGGTGGGAAGGTGGGCGGGTTCCCTGTGGGTGGTATGTGAAAGGTGAAAAACTTGGTGACTGGTACTGAGGGGAACAAGACTGTGAAGGAGGC